>JAPWTK010001056.1:0-94586 GCA_029963805.1 Aromia moschata | reverse complement strand
TGCCCCTGCCTTCCCACTCCCCCCGCAACGCAGCCGCCTTTGCGCGACAGAGACAGCATCATATTATTGCTTTCGGTTTCTCTCTCCCACTCACACACACTCGCGCAACACTTGATTCTAATTCTAATGGGAAAATAATCGGTCCGTCATTAACAGAGTGGACCTTCGTAGACATCGTAATGCCAGGGCAATCTAGCCAGACATTTAATTCCCAATGGGAGGATTCATATCTTTTTACTAACGTCGACGGAAAATGTTTAGTTTGTCATACAATCATAAACATCAAGTCCTCGACCGCGCGGCGACATTACGAGAACAAACATTCTTCGTCGCATGACACAATTTTTGGTGACGAAAGGACGGAACTGATAGCCAAATTAAATAGGGCTAGTTTTGACGGTTCCAAATGTACGCGGGGCCCGTAGGAGCAGCCTCCGTATGGAACATTGTTTAAATAAACAATTTAGAAAATTTTAAGCCCAACCGGAAGGCGACGCTAGATGATTTAATGACGTCGCGTCAAAAAAGGTGGTCGCGTATAAAACGCAATAAAACTGCCACTTCTAGTTACAAATAGCTACTCTTTCAAGAAATTTCAGCCTGATAATTGCTTAACTTTTCGAATAAATGAATAATTAAAAATAAGCACTTTTTCAGATTTATTAGCCAATTGCACTGGAGACTTCCGGTTGGGCTTAAAATTTTCTAAATTTAATAAGGAAACGTTTTCTTCATTGCACTTTATATACCGAAAATGCACAGGAACGGAGTATATAAATAAATTGTTAATAAATAAATTGTTTATTAAAATTGTTTATTTAAATGTTATTTATGTATACATAACTTGTTTATTTAAACAATGTTCCATACGGATGCTGCTCTACGGACCCCCCCCGCGGATTGTGTTCTACGCAAAAAAATACATATGGAACCGTCAAAACTAGCCCTATATGTTTCAAGAACACGTTTTGATAATTTTAGCTCCCCCTGCCTACTGGACTATTAGTGCTGTCTCTGTCGTCTCTCAGCTCAACGGAGCCGCAGCCCGGCACGAGTGCTTGGCCGGCGCTCGGCCGGAGCGGCAATAGCACCGGAGTTGGAGAGGCCTGAGCTAAACCTTCCAAATACATATTTTTAATTTTTTTCTGCAATGAAGAAAGTCAAAGTTTCTTAGCAAGGCACTTTGCTCGGGAAACATCGATGCTGGAATTTTGAGGCAGACAGATAGATATGAGTATATACATACACAGGTTTCTTGATCAAAAATCAACTACTAGGCTAGTAACAGAGAACAATCTGATAATACTGATGCAAGGCTTCTCTTAAGAGAAATTGTGTAGTAATGTAAGGTATATGGATATTTTATTAAAATTAATTTTTCACGCTTTCCCATTACAAGGAATATAAAAGTTAATACTATATAGGCAATTGTATATAAATCAGCACCTACAACTCCAATAAACGAAGCTTCGGCGTTTCTAATGGAATTATTTCCTTCAAGCACATCTTAAACAATGAAGATAATATGCAATCTAGCTATATTATTTTTAAGCGACGAAAAGCCGGTTTGCAGCACTGTCACCCGGCACATAGCAGACTCAACTCCATTCGACGTTGGTGAAGGTGAAACCCGTGGTGAGCGCTCCCCCGGTGCCCGTCCACTCCTCCTTCAGGTTGACGTTGCAGTTGAGGTCGCGCAGGGCCGCCTTCACGTCGTACTCGATGCCCTCGAACTTCTCCAGGTCCGCCCGCAGCAGATCCTCGATGCCGAGGCTCAGGAAGTTGCGGCCGTGCGATTTGTTCCGCGACACCATGTTCCTGACGGCCCAGCTGGCCGTCTTCTGCACCGTCTCCTCGTCGGCGTGCAGCTTCATGATGCCCACCACGACCTCTGCAAAGCCCTCGTCGAGCAGCGCCTTGCTGTTCTGCGGACACCGCAGGGCTAGCGCGGCCACGCACTGGAGACCCGAGATCGCCACCTGCGCGCTCACCTTGTTGGCGTCCAGGACAGCCGTGATGATGGGCGCGAACGTCCTCTCGATGATGTGCAGCTTGCAGTTGTCGTTGCCGGACACGGCCTTGAGCAACTTGAAGCACTGCTTCAGGATTTTCTCGTGGGATTCGAACTGCGTCATTATCGCCTTGATTATTTCGAAGGCGCCGGCGTCCTCGAGCTTCTGGCAGAATTCCTCGCGTACCAGAAGCGCCGTTATTGTCATCATTATCTCGGCGATCATCGTCTCGTCTTGCTGGTAGCGGTTGAGCAGGCTCACGAGGGAGCACAGGGTCTCGTTGGCGATTATCCGGGCGTGCTCGTGGGCCTTTCCGTACTCCACGCGTACGTCGTCGTCTAGCACCAAGACCCTGCACACGGCCAAGGCTTCCTTCACAACCTCGGAAATGCTGACGGTCAGCGTCTGCTTCAGGTAGCGCACGATGTTGGCGTTGAAGATCTTTTGCCTGTTCATCTCGTGCATGATGCTGCACTGCCTCGTCCATTTCAACGAGAACTTCTTCAGGTCCGGGTCCGAGTCTTTTTCCAGATACGATAGGATGACGTCCACGCCTCTGTCGTCCAGGAGGTCCGGCTGTTTCTTCATGAGGGCGATGAGGGTCCTGAAGCAGTGCTTGCTCACGTCCTTGTAGGCGCGATAGGCCGCTAGGGTGTCGAGCAGGGCGGAGTAGGCCCCGGCTTTGCCGAGAACCACTCTGTGAACGAGGCCTTTTTCGCACTCGGCCTTTACGGCTCCCAGTCTCTTGATGACCTGTTTGGAGTCGGCTTTCGATTTGGTCGCCTCCACCAGGTCGGCGATTTCTTTGTTTTGCGGCTCGACGGGGTCATCCCGGGTTAACCTGAATTCCATCGGAGGGAAATAAAATTAATTGTATACGTCAATGTCAACGTCAAAAACAATAAATCTTTACTTTCATCCAGTGGCGGCTCGTGACTGTTTCCTAAATTTTTGTGATGGTAAACAATGTTAGTAATATGCCGCAT
The DNA here is from genome assembly GCA_029963805.1 of Aromia moschata. Lineage (NCBI taxonomy): Eukaryota > Metazoa > Arthropoda > Insecta > Coleoptera > Cerambycidae > Aromia > Aromia moschata. The sequence goes on along the minus strand of JAPWTK010001056.1, from coordinate 91,588 downwards.
AGTATTGAGGTGCTTATTATTATCGGATCGACTTCAAATTTGATATGGTTGTAGAGTAAGTATTCAAACACACGTCACTTTTTGCAAAATTGCTCTACGACAATTATTATTGTGGAAATATGGGCCGTTTTACTAATGTACCTGTTTTTACTTTTTCGCAATTTGCGCGAAAACATGAATATTTTTTGACAAAAATTTAATTGTAGATAGGTGTTGGAAAACCCTACAATTTGAGCGGAAGACATTTCTAGGATAATTACAGACCGAGTAATTGAACTTCGAAAAATCGCAAATTTTCGCGGTTTTTATTTTTTTGTGCAAAAAGTTATCAACCGATTTTAATGATCCAAAAATCATTTTATTCGTCTTTTCAAGCGCTATAACGTGAATTTTTTTGTTTACTCAACATTTATTTTTGTGCCTAAAAATAGAAAAAAACTGTTTTTTGCAACTTTTTGCAACATTTTCGCCATGTTCCTACAATATTTCGCTGTACAAAACATGTACATTTGATTCAGACGATGTTTTTTCTTATAAAACCGCTGAGAAAGTGCCGCAACTAATTATTTTAAAAATAATCTACGTCGCCTGGACTAGCAAGAATATGATGCCGTCTGTCTCTGTCGCGCAAAGGCGGCTGTATTGCGGACGAGGGACGAGTGAGGAAGGCAGTGGAGAGGCACCGGTGCTGCCAAGTGCAGCACCGGTGCGCGCCGGCACCGAGTGCTCGTATTGGAGAGGCCTGTGTTAGGCGGAATACATCTATAACTGCAGGCGGTGTGCTATAACATAACTATGCCATTAGAGGTGCCGCGTCACGCGTCTCCTTCCACCTAAACGCAATTAATTTCCCGATTAATACAATATGGGAGCGGCCCATTCCGCGAACATTAATCATTGTTCTGAATTAAAGTCCAATTTGCATTAAATACGGTAACGGTATAGGCATCGACGAGACAAATCGTCCCGTTTCCTAATTACGTCAGGGTCGGCTCCGCTCCGTTGGCACGGGCAAGAAATATTTGTTTTACTATCTGCACCGCAATACACTATTACTGCAATCATATCTGCAATAATTATTTTCAGTAATCTAGCAATAGAATGAATAATCCAACACAGCACAAGTGCAAGATTTTAATTTTCTCTCATGTACTCTACTTCAGTAACGAAGTTGGTTTTGTTGTTTGTTGTTACGTCCACTGTCGTCGAAATTTTTCATAATACAGGCGTGATCTATCTAGGTTTCATACTAGGTTTCTCACTTATGTTTATTATCTAGGTTTCCATCTTTTTCTTTTAATATCCGAGTAGCCCCCAAGATGGTACACTCCTTCTAGATTAATTTAAAGAATCGACGAATCTTTGACCGCCAACTCTTGCCTTCTAAGGAGAGAAAACCCACTCAATATATGAATAGTAGTTTTTTCCGTCATGTCGAATGATTTAAGTGAGGAAGAAATGAAGAAATGCTATACACTTTACCTGCTTTACATAAGACCCCGAAGAACCTGAACAGAAGAAGATACAGCAGGAAGTATTGGGTTCATTCCTTTAATCAAAGGGATATACGATGCAGGTTATTCGTTGCACCCAGAGAACTGCAAGATACTGACGCCAAATTTCTTGCATTCTATTGTATTTTCTGGAATACTTTGTCACTGCGCTAGTCATTGTGCCAGCGACTTCAGTGGAGGTTGCCCGAGTAACTCATTTTTACTCCTGTCTTTTTGGTCTCTCATATGTATTTCAGTCAATGACATGACGGATTACGAGTCCGGATCTGCGTTACAGCACACGTTCGGAACTCTAGTTATTAGGTTCGGTTATGAAATGATGGCCATTATCGAAATTTATGTGAAATGCAAATAACTAGATAGATAAAGTATGGAATTAATGGACATTTAATAGGTTTCCAGATATCTGAAGTCTAATAGGTTAATAGGTTTAACATACTTAATTGGTGGGATAGTTTAGGTTAATTTAGCTTAATTGGTTAGATAGTGTGTGCGTTGTAGCACACTTTCCGGACCCTAATCATAAATGCGTTAAAAAAATTCATAGATCTTGCATCTTACGCAAGTATCGTAGGCGTATTGAAATTACCAGACAGAACTGGTAGATATTTCTAAAGTAAATTTAATAAAAATAAAACACAGTTTTGTTGTTACGATTTTTGGCGGTCTGACCCTGAAGGTCTTGTCGTTTTAAACGGGTTATCTTGCATGTGATATTCAGTCAGGTTTGCGATTTATTTGCCGTGCATATCCTAACAAAAATGTTTTCCATTAGTAAGTTGATCGTCATCATTTGCATTTACAATGGCCTTGCTGCCGTGGACTACCTGCAGTGTACCAATAATGTATGTATGTAGATGGTAGATGCTGTTGCGATGAATTTGGCCCGTCGTATTCCTGAAAACCATTTGTCACAGGTATGCTCTAAGATATACTACGACACTTACCCAGTTACGCAAACAGGCAGAAATCCACACCGATGGATAGCAGAATACCGGCGTGTGGATAATATACATTATACCGACAAAGACTATCAAAGACTAGGAGTGAGATTTCACAAGTGTTGCTGTCTGATAGTCCTAATCGGCAGGTTATAGAAATACAAATTTTGGTGAACTGTAGATACCAAAAAGTCCCGAGGCAAAGAAGAGGACTGTTCGCCATAAACTCCTCCCGGTATTGTCAATCCTTAACTTGGTTCAATGTGGCATTTGCAAGAGAAGCCGCCTCTACCAGCCAGTCTAGCTCTTAAGAAGTCAGATATTCAATGCCTTGTTGACCTGATACAATTTCTCGTCAATTGTTTAATATAGTGCTTACATAACGTAACACATAAATTAATTTTCAGTCACGTTTTCATACAAAATCCGAAATTAAGTCAATGTTTAATTTAATTTGTTAGGAACTGCAGAAGTGGACCTGAACGGTGCCTCTAGTTGTTGAAAAGCTGTCTGTAAAATATAAATGTGTATCTCGCTAAAGAGACAATTAATTGTAATTTTAACAATTGTGAACAATAATCCAACTACTTTAACAAAACTTTAATGGACCTTGTCAACATTCAGCAAAGTATTAATAATAATAATAATTAGGCTTGGATTCTAAGAATCCATCCACTCAGCAACCTTGAATTCGAACGCGAGCCAGATGATTTCAAAATTGTTTACAAATATGTCTTAACATAAGATGAATAGCTTCCTTTTCATTTTCTAAAACACTGCATTTTGGTTTCTTTAGTGGCAACATTATTTCCTCTATAATTTCTCAAATGCAGGTTGCGTCAGCCTAAAAGTATTTTTGTTACGCACTTTTACATACATTTCATAGTCCATTATATTTATGCAGGGTGTGACACCAAAACCTTTCATTTGATGTATCTAGAAAACTAAATCTTCCAGTTTAGAGAATACTTATTCTTAATGAATCAGCCTGTATGTATGTCAATGTAAATTAATAAAATAACAATCTGCTCATCCTATTACAACTATCAGTAAATACCAAATGTTTATTTTACATTCATCAGTTTATAAAATGCGCAGGTAAATTTTCACTAAACGGAGTTTTTATTTACAACCATTCTCTGTAGCTCAATACTCAATAAATCATATAACCCAAACATAAACATAGACTGCTTATTATGACAATACAGCTAGGTCGTCTCCATGAGCACGTGACCATGTCGAGGTCGCTCGCATTTTGCATGTTGTTCAGAGTTAATATTTTAAGATACAGCTCCCATATATGCGCCCAGAAGTATTTTTCAATACTAAAAAAAATGTCTCCGACTTTTGGGCGACCGTGCCTGAGGCCGGCCGTGCCCTTCGCGAGAGAACAGCGCCCGAATTCGGCGGGCGGCTGCGGCGGTCGATAGGCGACCTACTTTTCTTGTGCCGATATGCCGGCCGGCGCGGCGTGACCTGACCTAGGCAACTTATGGCGCAAGTGTGCACCGCCACGGGCAGGTGCGTGTCTTCTGCTGTGCAGCGTTCTTGACGACGACGTCTGCCCGGGTGCACGCCGGACGGCCCCCTCGCCCTTCGCGCTCGGAACGCCAGACGCATTAATTTTCCGAAGAAAAGCGCTTCGGTGTGCCAAGTGAGCCCGAAACGGAGGCCGTTACCGAGATTTTATCAAAGAAAATGCGAATAAACGGAGTACGGAACAGATTTGATAGGTTTAACGGGTTTTATAGACGAGGAAATTTAGCATTCCACTTCCAAAATTTCCCTGATTACGTCAAAATCCATCTTTATTTTGACATAATTAGGCTCGTTGGATTCCTTGTAAAATTTAGAAAAAATGTTACCTATTTTTGTCATATACAAATCAGAAACTGCATTACTGCACATAAAAAAATGCATTTTTGGGGTGCAATTTTTATAGCCAATTAAAGAAAAAATCATAATTCGAGAATACATTGTCGAAACGAGCTGAATTTGGGTACTCGGAGGTTTTTGGGGTCGCTGATCACGAATATGATGTCATAAATTGACCCCGGTGAACCTGGGGACCCGGAACCCTGGTCACCAGGCCCATCCCCGAGGTTTTCCCTCGAATTCGGCTTGAAACTGAACGAAAATGGTTACTCGGGGGTTTTTGGGGTCGCTGATCAGGAATATGTTGTTAGTTTTGTTGTGTGTTACACCTGGAGGACCAGGAACCCTGGTCGCCAGGCCCATTCGCTTCGAAATTCTCGGAATTGTGACTATAATATCTTGAAAGTACGCTTCAAGACGCATATTTAAAAAAAATGGGCGTCAAGATATTATAGACACAATTACGAGCATTTCGAAGCGGTAACGCTATAACATACGTCGCGTCAAAAAAAGGTAGTCGCCTAGGGTCTGGCGACCAGGGTTCCTGTCAGTATTTATGATCAGCGACCCCAAAAACCCCCCGAGTGACCATTTTCGTTTAGTTTCAAGTCGAATTTGAGGAAACACTCTCGGGAATGGGCCTGGTGACCTGGGTTCCTGGTCCCCAGGTTCATCGGGGCCAATTTCAGATATCATATTCGTGATCAGCGACCCTAGAAACCCCCGAGTAACCAAATTCAGCCCGTTTCGACAATGTAATTTTCGAATTATGATTTTTTCTTTAATTGGTTGGAAAATTGCACCCTAAAATGCATTTCTTAGGTGTCGTAATGCAGTTTCTGATTTGTATATGACAAAAATAGGTAACATTTTTTCTAAATTTTACAATGAATCCAACGAGCCTAATTACGTCAAAATCCATCTTACTGCGGAAATTTTTGAGGTTTGGCTCTTTTTTGTGCTAAATTTCCTCGTCTATTATAGGGGTAATAGGTTTACTAAAAATGCAATAGGTCGGGTTATTAAATTGATCTATCGTGTCAATTTTTCAGGGCCGGCCCGTTACAGGAGCCCGCGGGGGGATTTTCCCTAAGTCCGTCCCTTTTGATGCTGGTGACCAGAAACGGAGTTTTCAGAGAAACATAAATCACCTTGTTCGTGATCTCTACCAACTTCTCAGTGCTACAGGACTGTACCAACTCTGTTTCTCTGGTCACCAGCATCAAAAGGGCCGGACTTAGGAAAATCCCCCGCGGGCCCCTTAACGGGGGCCCTGAAAAATTGACACGATAGATTAATTCTTCGACTTCGGATTCGTAATCAGCGTTAAAAATCTGTCGATTCCATACCCTTATGCTCGCTGCATAGAAAACTTTTTTTGTGTGGCTGTGTAATTAAAGAATAAACCATATTTTTTAAGCGCATATTTTTTTCCACTTTATACCCACGCCACTGTCCGTGCGTAGAATGTTATCCTGAACGAAGGCTTCGTGGGAACCCGGGACTTCGTAATACACTTTCTCCGTAAGACAGCGAGCTATTCCGATAGCGACCTGCCGGCGCGGCGGTGAAAACGGCCCGACCGCCGCATTGAAAACATTTTTAACCGCAACCGCATTGAAGACTTAGCAAATGGAAGATAATTGAAAATTACAAGGATTTTACCATAGAAGGATCACATATTTTATGTATTCCTTGCAATCGTCAATATACAGTCTGTATAAAACCGACATCGCCCAGTTATGAAAAAGACAAATAGAAGTGAGACGACAGATAAGAAGCAACCGCTGACGCATCGAAGGTAGTGAGGGAATAAGACCCTCTCACCACGTTAGAACGAGAAGTGTAGACTTTGTCCTTTTTCATAACCCGCCAATGTCGGCTTTACACACACTGGATATTTCGTGAGTGTAAAAGACATTTAGATTCGAACATCTATCAAAAAAATATACTTGGTACGGTTAGAAAAGCGAAATTCTAGTTCGATTTGTGTACAACGTTTTGCGAATGTAACCTTGCGTGGAACGTGGTAGATAATATTTACTTTATACGGTTTTTTGCCAAATGTGTATCCGATTTTCCATTGCCTAGTAGCTATACATTGCGTAAAACATATTTACAGAAGCCATATCAACGTGTCATGGGAAATATCAAAGAAAAACATACGTAATAAATTTCTGTGACGGCAAAAATTTTAGTGAAACAAACAACAGTAAAATTATAAAAAATAAAAAACTATATTTCCCCCTACCCCACCAAAAAAAAAAAAACACCAATTCCCCCACCAACCCCCACAAAAACAAAAAAACAACCCCAGGACTCTGGTCGTGACAACGTGACGCCCACCGGGGCCCGCCCTGTTACCAAAAAAAAAAAAAAAAAAGAAAAAAAAAAACATTATTAACACATTTTCCCCCCCTAGTTGACTTCTTTCCTATAGAGCCGTGCGACAGCACCTCTGGCCCCCCTGAAACAATTTTTTGCGGTAATAAGGTCGTTTAAACCCATTTAACAAGTTAAATTCGGGTTTGTCAGGTTACTTCAAAATATTTAACGGTTGCCGCGGATGTTTTGGAATTATATGTTTAAACGGTTCGAGAATGTTATTAAACCAATTAAGTGAAAATAAGTACTCAACTTATCAAACGTAATGTGAAGATTAATAATAGATTTAATATGTTATTAATAGGTTTAAATGACTTGATAACAAGCTTACTAATTTTTATATGTTTAACAAGTTTCTCATTTTTAATATTTCAACATCTTCTAGGCTTTCAATCAGGTTGCGTTCAATAAATTCATTACTTTTTTTAATTATCTTATCGATTTTAAGATGTTAAATAGGCTTAGTGGGTTTAATTAGGTTAATAGGTTTAAAAGGCTTGATAACCCGAGCAGAGTCAAAGATTTTTATAGAAACAATAAGTTCATTATTTTAATTAAGTTTAACGTATTTATACACAGATCCTTATTCTTAGTATTATTGATAATAAACTATTAAATTTGTAGCGATGTCTTAGTTCTGTCAGTTGGTTGTGAATCTTGAATTAGAAAAAACTTCTACAGCGTTTTTTTTTGCGTTTGCGGAATAGCTGCCCTTTTTAGCTGTGCCTTCTTCGGGCACCTCATAACCAGCTACCGACGTTCCACACCTATTCCAAGTTCAAATGGCGAGATGTCTATCTGTACCTGTACGCTGACAGATATGAGAATGGAGAGCATGCGGCGCGGCATTGCGCCTATTTCAGTGCCCTATCAAGATCGTCTAGTCGAAGTGAAAACGTAAGTTGGTTCATTCTTACCGTCTGGATGGCGTACGGAATGTAAACAATAATTCAACCCCGTGAAAAATTGACGCGAAAAGGAAAAGTGACGCTACGCTACAACGAGAAACGAGTATCTACAGAAGTACAGTTTACTCCATAAAGTAGAGTCGTTTATGAAAATGAAAAAGTTGGGTTGAAAAAACTGTTTTTCAATATTGTTTCTTTCTTCTCAAAGAACAAATATGCACACATACGTTGCATTGAATGGCTTTTCTTTGCCACGAATTCGAAACCTCAGTTTTGTTAGCCATTCATAGTGACACAGCACATGAACTGAGGTTTCCTCTACCTCAAAATTATATCATTATACATGGTGGTACAAAAGTATCAAATAATGGCTTTAACTTTGTTATTTGCAAAGCTATAAAAAAAGTTATTTTGTTCATTACCATGTGTTTTAGGTTTTTTAGTTTGTTGATATCTTCTTTGTTCCTAATTTTTTTTTTTTTTAAATGGCACCCATACTTTTTTTTTTCGTTATGAAAAAACATATTTTTCTCTATTCAGTCACAAAATTTTGCAATTTTTGAAACAAAATAAGCGAGAAAAAAATTATTTATTACGATTCACTCGTCACCTCTAATAAGGGAAAGTCATGCAGTTTTAAAACAGAAACATTACTTTTGCTAAAGAATGCCATGTAAATTTGACATTTAAATTAATATAAACAAAAAATAAACAATTATTGTCGGTTGAAAGCAAGTTTTTGTTTGACATTCTTGCAAACTATTAAATTTGAAGACATGACACATATGAGTGAGAGACAACGTATTGAAATATTAATGATTTATGGGGTACGGAAATAGGAAGAGGACTCAAAGCGAAGTGTGTACTGTATTTAACAGAATTTACCCAGATACTCCTGCATCTCAAGGAACAGTCTGTCAACTAATTAAAAAATTTCGAGAAGCTGGTAACGTTAAAGACATGGAAATGAACTGACAGACCAAAATCGGCAACAAGTGAGGAAAAAGCGTTAAATGTTCTGTTGACAATTGAAGAAGTACCAGAAGTGTCAACGAGGGAAGTCGCAGACAATTTAGAAATTAGCCATTTTTCTGTGCTTAGAATTTTAAAAAAGAAAAAATTAATCCTTATAAGCTTCAATTAATACATGAATTGAATAAAGATGATTATGATAGACGGATGGATTTCTGTGAGTACCTACACGATGGAACGATGTATGCAGATGAGAATTTTGCTTCAAATATTGTATTCTCAGATGAAGCGACCTTTATGCTAAACGGCACATTAAATCGACATAACTGTCAGTATTGGACGAGAGTGAACCCACACTGGGTGCAAGAAGCACACACACAATATCCGCAAAAAGTAAATGTGTGGGCAGGATGTATAAGAGGACATATCATAGGCCCATTTTTTCTTGATGAAACCCTTACCTCTGATCGATATCTTCAACTGCTACAAACTCAGGTCATACCTGCGATCACAGCCTTATTTCTGGGTGAAAATGAATGTATTGACAATATAATTTTCTTCCAACAAGATGGAGCTCCTCCACATTTTGCGGTACATATTAGAGAGTACTTAAATCATGTTTTTCGAAACAGGTGGATCGGCAGAAGAGGATCTATTGAGTGGCCTGCCAGATCTTCGGATTTGACGCCCTTAGATTTTTTCCTGTGGGGTCATGTTAAAAATAGTGTGTACAAACAAAGACCTCGCAATTTGGAGGACTTAAAGGTGCGAATAACTGCTGAAATGCGCAGAATACCTGCAGAGGTGTTACACAGAGCTACTACAGTAGAATTTAAATACCGTTTAGGTCATTGCTTGGCCGTCAACGGAGCTCAGTTTGAACATCTGATTTAGTAAATCAATGGCCATAAAATGTTGCCATAGGAACAAAACAAAAGAAGATACCAATAAACTAAAAAACTTAAAACATACATGGCAATGAACAAAATAACTTTTATATTGAACTTTTTTTAACTTTGCAAACAACAAAGTTAAAGCCATTATTTGATACTTCTGTACCACTCGGTATATGTCTGTTTAGCCGGTAGTGCCTTGTTAGTAAAGTTACTGTAAACTAGGTATGGAATGAAACAACCAGTCGAGAAACCTTTTAAGGTACTTCAGCAAAGAAGCGGCATGGTATATCTGGCGATATATCCTCGTTTTGTACCAGGCTGGAGACTGTCACCTAAGAAAACACCACTTTGTAGAGGCTGTCAGCAAGAATATGAGACAATGGCGACATGTATTATGCGACTGTTCTGCCGTCTTATCAACCAGAGAATCCACTGAATGAGAGGTGAATGTTGGTCATCCTTGACCAAATATAAGGCATCCTCTTCAGCAACGTCGTCGCCAAGGAAGGAATAACAAAGGACCCAATGGTGTCTAATTGTTGCATGGGTTTTCTGAAGACCGACTCTTCCACGCTTCCAGAATACTTTAATCCTGACAACTTTTCTATTTTGACTTAACAGGAGATCGTTCTTTTGTGAACTGCGTCGCCTGTCTTTGTCCATTTGGCGTTTGGTTTTTACCCATTTACATATTGATGGATGTCAAAATAATGGCAAAAGGCATGCCAATGGAAATTTGCAAATACTGCCTTAAATTGGTATTAAAAGGAATTTTTTGAAATATTTTTCATCGATACTACACCTCCGTTCCGCCATATGTGGATGTGGCAGTAAAATTTATTACTTGCAACGAAACCGATGACCCGGTTAACTGCAGCATCAGCTTGCGTTCATTACTACACCTCTCCCTGTTCAGGGAATCGATACTTTTGCGAGTGTACTTTGCAGGGGAATGCTGTAGTGCCACCACTTTGCCACAGTCTAGAAATGTTGACCCAATAACGCCGGATCCAAGGGCGACAGTGTTATCCTTTTGGGGGGGGCGCTCGATGCAGATTAAACAAAAAAGCCAAAAAATCAGTAGAGGCAACGGCAACCGAAAGTCCCCGAGTATTTTAGTGTTTACTTGACCCTTTGGGGGGGGGGAGGGGCGATCGCTGCAGATAAAAAAAAAAAGCCAAAAAAAAAAAAAAGGTCACTACAAGGGAACCGCATTCCCCGAGTATTCTGGTTTTTACTTGACCCTTGGAGGGGGCGATCCCCCCCGGCTACGCCCTTGCGCCGATCTGGGTGTACAGCTCCTGTTTAGTTCCAGACGAATACATATTCCACGCATCCTGGAGTGGGGTACTGGAACCTTCGCAGAAACAAAAAAACTGGACGTTTTCCACGAAACACCGAACTACTACACTTTTCTCGAACTGCGTCGCCTGTCTTTGTCCATTTGGCGTTTGGTTTTTACCCATTTACATATTGATGGATGTCAAAATTAATGGAAAAAAGGCATGCCAATGGAAATTTGCTAAATACTGCCTTAAATTGGTATTAAAGGAATTTTTTTAAAATATTTTTAATCGATACTACACCTCCGTTCCGCCATATGTGGATGTGGCAGTACAAATTTATTACTTCTGCCAGAATTCGATGACCCGGTTTAACTGCAGCATCAGCTTGCGTTCATTACAACCCTCTCCCTGTTCAGGTAATTCGATACTTTCGAGTGTACTTTGCTTGCAGGGAATGCTGTAGGGTCACCACTGCCACAGTCTAAAAATGTTGACCCAATCACGCCTATCCAAATGGCGTAGCCAGTAGTTATCTATGGGGGAAACAAGACTATTTGCGATCGCTGCAGATTGTAAAGCCAAAAAAAAGGTCACTACAGTCAACAGCAACCCCATTCCCCGAGTATTCTGGTTTTTAGACCCTTGGATGCTTTTTGAGTTTAGAAATCGGAACAAAGATAGGGCAATCGCCCCCTCCCCGTCCACTGGCTACGCCCTTGCACCGATCTGGGTGTACAGCTCCTGTTTAGTTCCTGAGACGAATACATATTCCACGCAGTTAAAGGAACTGTCTTTTTCCAAAGAAAAAAAGAACTGTTTTAATTTTCGCTTTCGCGACTTTTCGCATATTTTTATTTGCACCCTTAGTCCAGTAGACAGGGAGCTATGATCATCAAAAAGTGTTCTTGAAGAAACATATAGGGTGTTGACGGTTGCCTATGTATTTTTTTTGGGTAGAACACAATGCGCGGGGTCCATAGAGCTGAAACCGTCCATTAATTTTTTAAATTAACAATTTGTGTTCCTTGGCATATTTTATATAGCACATGCATTTAAGAAGTTGTAGCCTATTGAATTTCCAAAATTCTAAGCCCAACTCGAAGTCTCCAAGTGCTATTGTTAACTTGCAAATGGCTGCTGAAGTTGAACAAGTGCTTTTTTTCACTATTTTTTTCGAAAGTAGGGCGACTATGATCATGAAATTTCTTGGAGGGACAGCTATTTGTAGTATGAAGTTACAAAAAAATTTCAGCTCGATCCGTTAATAACTTTTCGAGTAATTAACGATCGAATTTTTTTGCAGGCCTTAATTAACAATGACGCCTTTTTTTTGTTTATTGTACGATAATGCCCGGGTTTCTCTTTCTCTTCAAGTTTGCGAGACTCTTTGAGATTTTGAAAAATATTAATTTGGGTCAGTTTTATAACGTTTTCTACGCGACTACCTTTTTCAACGCGACGTATAGGTATATTGTTTTAGCGTTGCCGCTTCGAAATTCTCGGAATTGTGACTATAATATCTTGACGCCCATTTTTTTTTAAATTCGCGTCTTGAAGCGTACTTTCAATTTAACAATTTCAACAATATATATGTCGCGTCAAAAAAGGTAGTCGCGTAGAAAACGTTATAAAACAGGTTCAAATTAATATTTTTCCTCATGTAAATGAAAAAAAGACGTATTTTTTTTACAAATTGTTAATTTAAAAAATTAGCGGACGGTTTAAGCTCTACGGACCCGCGCATTGTGTTCTACGCAAAAAATACATAGGTAACCGTCAAAACTAGCCCTATATGTTTCAAGAAATGTCTCTACCTACTGGACTGCCTCTGTGAAATGTGAAAACTGCAGTGTCTCCGAAGCTTCAACAATATCTGTTCACATCTAACGAAACTGAGTACTAGTCGGTAGCATTTCTCTAGCCTGTCGCTTCTGAAATATCCATTTGGCGAGATATCCAAATAAACAATTCGACATGTCTACACGCATTATGTTTAGATTTATCGATTCCATCGCAGCATCCTGGAAGTTGCAATAAAATGTGGTAGGCGTGGGGTGGGTGTAGGTAAACACGGGTTTCTACTTAACAATTCTTCTTTTAAGAAGTTAAAGAATTCCATTAAGGAGTACACACAATTAGTATGCTACAAAAAATGACGATTTGGATCCTGGAGTGAAAAAATCAAGATTAGAGACATCTTAGGTAATGCTGTTAAAAAATGGGTAAGGCAATCTGATTTAAACTTTTATATTAGTTATTTTGTATGGACATCTACTCGTCTGGATATGGAAATATATGTACATATACATACTTCAAACAAAATAAAACCGATGCACGTCATCAATCACGTGTTCAAGTTAAAGCGCACTGATGCCAGATTGTTAAAAAACTATTCAGTATTTAGAAATAAGTTTGACTAGCATACGGATGGATTATTTGTGTTTACTTATTGTTAAATTCAATTGTTAAAAGGATAAACGAATTTATTTATTTTAAAACAAATTAGTTTGCTAAATTTGGTCATTGTTCAAATCTAGTTTTGGTATTATTAAGAAACCGTAAAGTGTACGAATTTTTAAAAACTGGCTCCAGGAAATGCTTGACTAATTAAAAGATGTTAGTATCCGTTATTTTGTATCAATTAATCATTATTATATTATAAAACACTATTTTTTATGCCTGTTTTTTATTCTTATATTCGCAGATTTTTATACTTATCGAGTTTATATGTACGTAAAAAATATTAATGAAGTAGAAAAATGAAAAATCGTTTTTGAATTTGCAAACGAACAAAATAACTGATGTAATGACCTATTTATAAATATAATAATAAACAATATGCCTATTTATAAATATAAACTCGTAAACAGTTATTATTGGTTACGAATAACGACCCTCAGGTCAACGATTAACCTTTATCACAGTGGTGCCAAAATATAATTGGTTGACTATAGTCAGCAATGTCTTTAATATTCTACTTTTTTTGGTATCTCGTTTAACTAAAAATAAATCAACAACAAACGAGTTGTTTTATTTGTATTAGAATGTACTGAAGGTATTCCTACCGATATAAATTACGTTGTGATTCACACAACTCGTATTTAATTGGTATTTAAGGAATTATTTATAGTAATTAGACCAGTTCTTGTCCGACTTTTCTGGGAGATATTATATTAGATGAAAAAAATCGAGTTTAAGGTCGTTTGAGGTCAAGGTTACAGTCGCCCAAGATAGATATATCATACGCTATAATATACATAATATATACGTAATGTAGGTAGGTACCTATAAAATATGTATTCGTATATGGGTAAAAGATTCATTTGCATCTAAAGGGTAAAAATGTTTTAGTTCGTAGTTTTTTTAGTTAATATCTCTTAATTTAGAATAAGAAGAGATTTTCATCGCTTATCTTAGAAAATTCTGAAGCCTTGATGGAAGGTCCGTATGTTTAATGAATTTAATGTTTAATGAATTAATTTGCTCTTTGTTTTTTATTTTTTTGCCTTCGTTTTCAGTTTCTCTAATTAACTAATTACGTTCCTGAGCAGAAGTCTATAAGTTTTTCTCAAGTAGATTGTTCAAAAAGTTTCGTTCGCCTATAGAAAACTGCTACGGCCTTTTCATCCCGAAACATCCGCTTCTGTAAAACCTTCCGGTCTGGAGCTCCTACGATTGAGCAAACGCGATCCATCCTCATTATCTCCGATTCAAGCAGAGAACTTCAATTTCGCCACAGGAAAAAAAACGAAACATTTAAATTACTCTGTTAATAAGCGAGTAGGTAAATAATAAGATTGTTTGTTGGCGCATACTTAATCGTTGTTTAATTGTAAAGACTTGATTTAATCGATGTCGTGTTTGCTTGAGATTAGATACTGGGAAATCACGTAACGTCAGCCAGATAATAATGTAATATATGTATGTAAATAGAAGTATGTAGAGATGTTCTGCCCATGTTGTAATTCAATATTATACGAGGTGTGTAAATTAAGTATTGAGACTGGCAACGTAGCGCCCTATGTAGCAACACTGCGGAGACGGGACTTGGAAGAGCGGTAGGTCAACATGTAATGCACCTTCAGTACAAGTTTGAACTTGAATCTAATGAGTGACGTTTTAAAAAATGAGTAACATTAATTTTGAGCAACGGTGTGCTATCAGGTTTTGCTTCAGACTTGGACACAGCGCAACGGATAGTTTTGCAAAACTTCAAGACGCTTACGGAGACAGTGTTTTTTCAAGAGCCCAGGTTTTTCGGTGGTTTAAGGCATTCTCAGAAGGAAGAGAGTCAATTGATGATCCTGATGATGATGATGATGATTCCACGCAGCGGAAGGCCTCATCTTCAAGAAGCGATCAAAAATGTCGATAGAATATGGGATCTTGTGCGTTCAGATCGTTGGTTGACGACAAGAATGATCGGGGAAGAGTTAAATTTGAATCACACCACTGTTCATCAGATTTTAACCAACGAATTGGGGATGAAAAAAATCTGCACCATTTCAGTAAAGAGTTCTCAGCCAGTAAAAACATCCCTGTGGGTCCTTAGCCTCCTTATTCGCCTGATTTGAGTCCTTGTGACTTTTTTTCTCTTCCCGACATTGAAAAATCACCTCAAGGGACGTCATTTTGGGACCATAGAAAACATTCAAACGGCTGTAACTGACCAGCTGAAGACTATTTCGGTATACGAGTTCCAGCACTGCTATGAGGAATGGAAAAACCATTCTCTAGTGCTGTGTAGCCTCCAAAGAAAGTTATTTTGAAGGAGACAATACTGAATTATAATTCTATTCGAATAAAAAAAAGCAGTCTCAATACTTAATTTAAACACCTCGTATATAAGCATTTATATATAGAGTATCCCAATTTATCGCCTCACTGCCCGGTATTTTGAGTTATTTCTGAGCTAGAAAGTACATTCAAACGCTGAAGTTATGCAGATTTTTTCAAAGAATCTGAATTTATTATTTCGGGATTATTATACAGCATGTCTTTAGAGAGTTATTTCCAAACAACTGAATTTTGAAAAATTATTGAGGTAAAATTTTAGTATGAGATAATATTAGAGGGAATCCATGATTTATTATAAATGTGTATGTTGTCACATTCGACTTCCGTCTTCACCGAAAGTGACTATAACTTTATTTTTCTATAACGCTTTTTGAGTCACCCTATATATTTGGCATTTATTTATTCCTTTCGCCTTCCTGAATCTGTAGATATATAGTTGTGTATAGTTATTATAAATAATGGAAATATAATTTATTTTAATTATCTAAAGAACAATTTCTTGAAATACGAAACAAAAATTGCAATTGAGAGATGTTTAGATATAAATATACATAACTATATATTGTTGAACTCGACAAGACGAGAGGAATCGAACAAATGCGTAATATACAAGGCGTCTTAAAACAATCATTGAATTATGGTCACTTCCGTCGAAACCAGAATAGTTGTATTAATAGTCATAAATATAACTATACAAAACTATACAGGGTTGGCCCAAGTTGACTCAAAAAAAAACATTTATTTTTTTGTGTTTATTGTGTTCCGACCTTGACTGTGTGACACTATATCTTACATCTCTACCTGCATATTTAATTTTAACCTTGTTTATGCGTCGTATGGGAAGAAAAAAAACACCTTTTTTCTTCCAGCTTCTTCTGCCCCGTCCGATAAAAACGAATAAGAAAACTTTCGTTCGGATCGAACACGAAAAAAAATCGCGCCAGCCAGTGAGCAAGCGTTTCTCGCCGATCCGATTAAAAGTAAATAAAACGAAATTGCTTTCACTCGATCGAGAGAGGTAATTTTTCATTTTAATAAAGCTGTTATGCAAGCCGCCGCCATACAAAATACAAAACCGCAATAGTAAAAGTATTCTTGTAAAACTACGGCTAAAACTAGAATTATTGCTTTTTGATCGAACGCTACCAGTGGCGTATCTCTGGCGGCTGAAGAGGCGATTATTCTTCGCAAGTCATTTGAGCATTTTTTTGTACGGAGAAATATGAATATTGAAAAAATGTGCATAATCATGTAGAATATTTTAAACAAATAATATTTTGTTCTATGAAAAGGCTGGTCTATGATCATGTTGTTCTGTTTGTTGTTACAAAAATGAAATGAAATACATTTGTCCAATTATATTCCTATAATTTCCTTACAGGGATATAAAAGACATCTCAATTTATATATGTTACTAAAGACAAGAAACTGTTATCTGGATAACATTCTTTTTGTTTTAAAAATGTCTTAGTATATCTCTTAAATAATGTATCTATAATAGTTCATGAAATAAGTGAGTTAAAGACGATAAAATAATGTTGTAAATTCGATACCGAAAATGCAGACTGAGAAATTAAGTGGTCATGGTCATAAAAATACTGTGTGAGTGAGAGAGATAGTTAATAACAGTGGCGGCTGGTGGAATTCGCATATATTTTCAAGTCTTTTCCAAGATCTTCTGGTCTTTCGATTTTTTTTTTCGTTTGTTTCACAAGTTAATTTGCTATTCTATACTTCCATATGTGTCTAGTAATAAACCTTAAAATTTTGTTCGTAAGTTAGACAACTTTTACAAGTATGAATAAATATTTTTAATTGTACATATTTATTTTGGCGAAAACTGCCTTCATTCCTTCCGTCCACTATATAGTCTAAAATGTACGTAATTACCACCATTCAGTTAATGCCGTGAAGCAAAAATGTATCTACAAGATGAATACAATGAAGACCCTTTAAAAATAATATTTCTATTACTCCACTGTCGTCGGTATGCCAGCACCACAATAATCATTGCGAAATATTTTATGCCACAGGCAGTAATAATTCTATAATCTCAACATTATCGGGTTTATTAAATACTAGGCCACCGATCTGTGCATTTTACAGAAATTTATTTCTTTTGATATAATAACTATTTAATAGAAAGTTTAACTGGGTAACACTGAAAATTAAATGCTATTTTTTTAAATATACTTTTACTCGTTATATTGTTTCTTAAATCGTCCACGAAATTATTCTAAAGGATATTATTGACGCGCGACAGAGTCGGACTGGCTAATATTCACAAATAATTTGGCCTTCCTGTTAAAAAAAACATTTACCGATTAATATTTTACAAATAGCACTCCCTTAAAAACTGGGTGAGGAGTTTATGGTCAAAAGAAGTTTTAAAGTAAAATAAATAAAATATTCCAATGGTATAATGACACTAACGACTAATAACCAAGATTATCAATTACCATTGACAAGAAAAATAATTAATATGATTTGGTGGAAACTTTAAAGGAAAAATTAGAAACTGCTTAAATTCACAAAAAAATAATTCGATACAAAATTCAATGTTTGTAATTTGTAATCCCTCTTTATTTGTATTACTTATATATCATCTTATTTTAAATTTACACTACTGTCTTAAATGGACGTGAAGGCAAAATATATTTCAATATCACTGCTGCTCCAACTTAAAAAACTATGGACTTTGATATATGTAGGTATTCATTGCGACCAATCTATATAATAAAAATACTATATAGGTAAATTTAATTACTGCATGGATTCTAGGAGCACATAAAGCCGGGTTTTATTAAATTCTTAATAAGATTTGTTATCTTTTTGTATTGTCATATGATGATGGCATATGCATGTTTTTTAAACTATTGTGTCAACTCCGCCCCTGGCATGAAATCCGTTTTTCCGATGACCATTTAAATTCGGCGCCGTGCATTATTACAGTCGTTTTCACACATGCAATAACAAAATAGGTATTTTTACTATCCAGCGTTACGAAGGTAAGTCAGAGGCGCCATGCTCAAGTGAAATCAATCTAAAACTGGCCGTGTTGCAATCTCCGAAATAGACTGCGGTTTGCTGTGACAATGTCTGCGTTCTTTTCACCTCCGCCGATTTATAGCGGGTATACGTTTCTCGATCGCTTGGAAGCAGTGGTGGCTCGTGGGTGTGTTACATGGGTGGGCACAGGGTGAGTCAGTAGGATTACTTATTAGCTACCAATGGCGTCGCAGGCGAAAGTTTTTTAAAATTCACTTCAGAATTTCAATGAAAAATTCTTTTATACAAAAATATACTTTCACAATAATGATTTTTGGGATTTGGTAGCTTTTTAAAATTATATTTAGTCACGAATATTGAGGGCTTAAATATATTAAAATAATGGGTGGCAATATGTGAAAACAATTTGATATAGGTATCTTACCGTTATTTGTAGAGGAAATCAGCTCGCCTGTCCTTATTGTTCACAAAAATGTTAATCGCCTTTTTCATTAAAGTCCCGGATTTGTTTCACAAAATTTAATACAATTAATTATTTGGTTTAAAATATGTCTGTTTTTATCCACATTTTCATTGTGACGTCTTATATTTTTACGATAAGCACTATCAAGCTGTTGCCTTATGTCTCCCTTTCCCAACACACTAAAATCTAAGATGTTATGTAAATGTTTTTCATTGTAGCTAGCATGTTTCTTAGCTCGTTCATTTAAATGTTTTAAATCACTCACCCCTTCTTGAGTCCATGCACTTGGGTTGCCACTCATCACTAAACAAATAAAATAAGACAGTTTGTTTCTTTTAGGACACCCACATAACCACTTAAATCTGTCGTAGACACTACTATTAAAATTTCGTGAATAATTTCGCGATTTTCCTACGTCTGTTTTGGAAATAATGAAATCGGGTGTCGGCCTTCCTAACCGTTTAATTTCCGTTCGGATCTCGTATGTAATATCTTTATTAGTCAATAAAAAGTCCACCTAATTCATTTTGAAACGTTTCACAATCAATAACAGTAAAAACACACTTCTCAGCGAAGAAAATAAACAATCACTAAAAAAGGTCACTCAACAAGTGTGACCCGTTCAGCTGATTTTCGAACGATTTAACGACGTCTGTCTGCTGCAATCGTCTCCAAACATTACCAGTCACCGAAAAAGCCCGATTAAAAACGAGGGCTGGGATACTGTGTGCCCTCGCTCACGCGCGCGAAATGCGAGGAATTCAGAGTACGGTGGCTCGGTGCTCGATCGATAGTCTCTCATATATATGTGATAAAAATAATTATTTGTGGTGGAAAAGGAATAATAATTAGAATATGAATAGTTTGTCGTATACAATTAATTGATATTATTGTAACAGTAATTTATAGTAAATTAACACAAAAGAAATATTTTGTATTGAAATTTGGGCTGGGCACGTGCCCCTGTGCCCTTTATCACCAGCCGCCACTGCTTGGAAGGAAATATTCCATTTCGCAGTCGAGAATTTAAATTCGGTTTGGCGTACTTTCTACGGTGTCGTGCGGTGTGCATCGACCCTCGAAAAGGTGCCCTCGAAATGAGGAGCGTTTTCTTGCACCGCCCACCACGATCTCTTTACTATTTGCGTTGGAATTTAGTGGGGGAGCGCTGATTGAAAAATAAACAGCAAATGGGGTTGCTTTAAAATGCTACCAAGTAGAGGAAACAAATATAGAAAATATATTTTATGTAAAATACATTTTAGAAAATATCAATATACATGTTTGTGGATATTAGGGGCAGTGGCGGCTCGTCAGGGGGAGACAGAGGAGGCAGTGCCTCCCTGTGAAAATTACAAATACGTTTTTTTTATAAACCTACTATACTTTAATATTTAATATACTACCTATAATACTTTAATTACCTTTCATTTTTAAATTCATATATCGGGTAAAAAATTTATTTCTAAAAATAAAAATATTAATAAACACATGTCAAAGGAGTTCCTGCACTATTATTTGCAACATATTAGCCCTCATAAACGACCCAGCGCCTATTCTATCGCCATGGTGGTAAGCCTCCGATGCCAATGTTTTCACATATATGTATGTATTTATAAGGAATCGGGAAGATCGAAGCTTCGCAACTACCTGAGTTGCTAACAAATTTAACCCTTAACTCCAGTGGCACTAAAGGTCATTTAAAAAACTGCATAGCGGAAGCAAATACGTCCACCTCACACGTCCTCTCACACGTGACAGCGCAGAAAGCTAGTCATTTCATTTCATGAACCTAACGACCTAACCTACAAAAACATTCTTTTATTGTTCTGTGTTTTGGAAATTTTTGTTGGAAAGTGCCGTTATTCTTGTCGGTTTTTTTTTAGTGTTTTGAGTTGTATAGGAGGGTAATTGAAAGTGTTCCATATTACTTACGTAAGTCATTATTTGAACGTCTTATTTAATTACTTATACAAAATTATAATGGAGGTAACTGGCGGGTGTAGCAGTTTGTTTCATAAACATAACAATACGAATTGTCATGACACTCAAATAAATATTCGAACCTGCAATGATACTGTTGAGTATCATATAAAGTAAAAATTTAGTCACCTGTCTTATGAGTATAAATTATTATTTGTTAAAAATTTAAGAGTACCACTCCCAGGTCTAAGTAAAACTTTAATTAATCAGGGTAAGCCGACTCGTAGTTTTGTTAATACGTGCTATGATAAATGCATATGGCTAAGTGGTTCTTTAACTTATTGTGTAAACCGTGTAATAAATTATTGTGTTGGCCGAGTGTATTATTATCAAATAATAATAATAATAATAATATGTGTCTTTATTGTAACATTGAAAATAATGACAAAAAATAAAAATAATTGAGGATGGCGAGGTTCAACAGAGCTGCTCTTCCACCTAACCATCCTGGTAATATAATCAAAAAGTTACACAATGTGTAAGAATAAAGATACATATGAACACATAAACATGAAAATGTAGAAAACTAACAGGTTCTATTCGTCATGATACTGACCTTGATTTGTGATCAAATCGTGGAGATGCTTGGACAAAGTCTGGATTTGATAATATCTTAAAATTTTATCTCGTTCAGTTGACACATGCAAAAAGTCAGGTACATATTTTTTTTTTTTCCTTCAGGAGCCGTCCTTGTACTATCCGGTTATACTGCAGCCTCTTGGGCTTTTTGTATTTTCTCCTGTACCGGTTTACTGCACCCAGTCTAAAATCTTTGTTCCCTGCACTAATTTGTACAGGGTCATATCTGGCTGTGCAGTGTAATCTTCTGGTTCCATAAAGGGTTTTCCATATATTGCTTGCCGTTTGCGATCCAAAGCCTCACACTGACAGAGAATGTGAAGGGCTGACTCCGTTTCCTTGTTGCACATTCTACATCTTAGGTCTCCGTTGTACAGGCCCATTTTATTTAGGTGTTCTCGAACAGGAAGATGTCCTGTGCGTAACCCTACTATAGTGCATAGCTGTTTCCTGTTCATTGCTAACAGTTGCTCGGCTACGGGTTTTGATGGTTCTTTAATGAATTTCTTCCCATGTATTTGTCTGGGCATTTTTCTCCAGTATTCTTTGTGTTGTTGTTTGACCCACTCATTAATATGTCCCCTGATGACGGTTTTTGCCACTCCAAGGGCCAGTTCGGGGCCAATATAATCTTCCGACGATCCATTTCTGGCTAATTCGTCAGCTTTCTCATTGCCTTCGATACCCTGATGACCTGGCACCCACATCAAAGTGACCTTGTTGTGAGTTGCCAGCCTTATCAGTTCTTCTTTGCAATCCCATACCAGTCTTGATGTCACCTTAGCGTTGCTAAGGGCTTTTAGGGCAGCTTGACTGTCTGAACAAATTCTGATCCGCTTATTAATATATGCCCTCTTATTATTGATCCTCAAACATTCGAGAATTGCACAGACCTCTGCCTGAAATACAGAGGTAAACTTTCCTAGTTGAAGACTCTCTTTTGTGTTTATTTTGCACACAATAGATGCCAGCACCAGTTCCATTATCAGTCTTTGACCCGTCCGTGTACCAGGTCAATTCATTGATGTTTGGTCTATTGACCGTATTTCTGTCCAACTCGTTCCGATCTTGGATAATAATCTCGAAATTATTGTTGAATTGGTATTTTACAGTCATATGATCTGTTCTCATACCAAGTATGTTACTCGTCATATGATTCATTTTTGTGTGGCCCCATCTTTCAGTATCCCTGAAGTTGGGTGAATTCTCCAGTCTGAACATTGCCATGCTGGCCTCCCCCTTTATTACATATTGTAATGGAGGTAGGTCGAGCAAGGTTTCCATTGCAGCTGTTGGTGTTGTTTTGATTGCCCCTGTTATTCCTAGACATGCAAGTCTTTGTATCTTGCCTAGAGTCATAGCAGCAGTCCTCTGATTCATCTTTGGCCACCATACCAAAGATGCATATGTTATCATGGGGCGGACTACCATATTGTATAACCAGTATACCATTTTTGGTTTAAGTCCCCATGTTCTTCCGTAGGCCCGTCTGGCAATTACCAGAGTCATTACTGCCTTTTTCTTTATATTTTGAATATGTTGGTTCCAAGTAAGTTTTGAGTCCAGGATTACCCCAAGATACTTTACTCCTCCCGTAATATTTATTTCTTCACCGCGCAGTCGGATCGGGCCTACTCCGTCCAGTTTCCTTCTGTTGGTGAATACTATTATATTGGACTTTCGGGGGTTTATATTTAACCCCTCTCGATCTGTCCAATCTGTTACTACGTTTAGAGCCATCTGTAGTCGTTCTCTAACTGTGTGATTGAATTTTCCTTGTGAAGTCAACACAAGGTCATCTGCATACCCAATAGTAGTATGTCCATTTGCTTCAAGGGTTCTTATCTATTAGGTACAGGTACATATTAGTTGTGTTTGTAAATTACATCTTTTAGGCAAACAAAATATTATGAATGTGATCAGTTCAGCCCGTCAAATCTAAATTGACGCAGTAATGGCAAAAATCCGTATTTAATTTCACTGCATCTTTTAATTGTAAAATAATTTGACGGAAACTCTACACCTCCCCGATGGTTTTGCTGAACCAATAAAATATATTAGGGACATTATGTTAGACAAATGTACTTTATATTATTATTTTATTGACCAAGTAGAGGTCCTTCTCCTAACTATGCGGCATATTACTAATAATGTTTACCATCACAAACATTTAGGGAAACAAAATTTTTTACAAAATATGTTTGCCTCCCCAAAAAAGTCACGAGCCGCCACTGATTAGGGTGCAAACTATTTATTACATGACAGAGCCGTACTTAGGTGCGTCTATTAACGAAAAATAACACTCAAAAGAATGTACCCGTAAAACTTTTAGAGTGATTGGTTCTACCAAGAGGTGGTAATCCAGAGATGTCGCAATAAAGGGGACCCTCATAGACATGCATTTTTAACCTTAACTTTACTTGAAATTTGACTACGATGAATGATATTATTGTTCATCTCTGTGACAATACATCAATACCTTTATATTAATATTAATGAACCATGCACAGCACAGCTTGACGAGCCGTCACTGGGTGCCCCGCTACGCTTCCAAAGTTAAAAATTCCATAAACCCATTCTTTGGCCGTCCTACGCACGAATTTTTCAGTTGAGGACATTCCAAAGGCCCTTCGCTGTTTCATAGACGGATCGATGCCTGTTAACGCTTTGAAGAAAATATTTTTTGTGCGTAGTAGTTATCTGATCATAAATCCGGAAACCCTGCAGCCTGCTAGGTTCATTGTTTAAGTGCCCACCCACTCACATACACCCTTAAAAACTCATGAAGCCGAAAACAAGGGCAGGTCAACGGTTTATGAAATTAGCTCGAGCAACAACGTCGGGCAAACAAAAATATTGATTTTGAGTTAATTCGAACAACATTTTTAGTCACTTCAAATACAGTAAACTTTGAATTCAGTATTGTGTATTCGATAAACAACAGTAGGATAGAAATAACAAACTAAAATAGTCATGAAGAAAGAAGAAGAAGAAGAAGCAGAAGAATTTATTTAAATAGGCAAGCCTAATATACAAACAGTAATTTCTTTATATACAAATTATATATATTCACACGCATACACACTCATATACATGAGCACATAAATATAAACATAATATATACCGTGTGTGTAAAGCTGACATCGGCCAGTTATGAAAAAGGACAAACAGAAGTGAGACGACAGATAAGAAGCAACCGCACACGCATCGAAGGTAGTAGAGGAATAAGACCGGCCTTCTCACCACCTATGCTTGTTGTTAGAACGAGAAGTATAGCATTTGTCCCTTTTCACAACTGGCCGATGTCGGCTTTACACAAACTGTATACACGAACACATATAATCATTCAAATATTTACCTTAAAATATACATGTAGTTATATCCTTATCTGAGCCATTAATATCTAATATGAATATCTAAAATTCGTCTTTTAAAAATATTAAGTGATGGACTTTCTTTAACATAATTAGTTAATGTATTATATTAGCTAACTCCTTTATAAAATAGCGACTTCATAATCTTTTTAGTTCTAGTTCTTTCCAAATAAATATTTTCTCTGTTCCGTGTTACATAATCGTGTATTTCATTTATATATGTTAGATTGTCAGTTAAGTATGCTGGTACATTGTGGTATTATGTACAATTTTGTATATAAATATTAATGTCATATATGTGATTCTTTTTTCTACATTCATTCACTGAAGACATTCTAACATTAAATTTATTGGAGTATATTTATTACACCGCAAAATTGAAAGCAGATATGGAATTTTTATCTAACATATACAATATTGTCGCACAGTAATCAAAATAGGGTTGGATGATACTTTTATATACAATTATACAAGTCATAATTGATAAGGAATTTGCTATTCTAGAAAGGATATATAATTTTTTTGATGAGATTTTTATTTTTTATATACGTTAAATGTTCTTTAAACTTTAAGTTATTATCTATAATAAGGCCCAAATATTTAATCTTTTTTACTAATTCTATTTGATTGTTTTCATACACGATATTAATGTTATTTATATCCAGCCTTTCATATTTCTATTGTGTAGTAATTAGTAATAATCATACTTTTTGTTTTGTTTACGTTTAACACTAATTTATTCATTTTCAAATAATTACTTATATTAATAAGATCTTCATTAATTTTGTCTAAGGCTACGTTTAAGTCACTGTGCGCCATTGCAATTAAAGTATCATCCGCGAATAGATTCAGGAAATCAGAATTCGTGTAGTGTACAATGTCGTTTATATATACAATAAAAAGAAACGGTCCCAAGATACTGCCTTGGGGTATTCCACTTTTATTTCTCAATGGGCGAGAATAAACATTATTTATTTTTGTGACTTGAGATCTATTGTCGAGATAATTTTCGAACCAACAAAGTACTTTACCACCTACTCCATACATCTGTAATTTTTTTAAGTAAAATTGGTCTATCAATTGTTTCGAATGCTTGTTGAAAATCAAGGAAAACAGTTACCGTAAATTTATTACTATCGATATTCTTTAAAAAATTAGAAATAGTCAACTGTAAAGCTGTTTCGCAAGAATGACATTTCTGAAACCTGACTGTTTATTAAGAGCTTATTTGAATTAAAATATTCAGTTATTTGTTCATACACAGCCATTTCTAGTATTTTTTCAACTGGTGGTAAGGAATTTATTGGCCTGAAGTCTTTGGCATTACTTGCATTTATTATTTTTGGAATAGGTGTTATTGTACTTGTTTTCAGTTTGTCTGAGAAACACCCTGTTAGTAAACTTGTGTTTATTAATTTTAGCAAAATTTCTCCTATTTCATCAATTGCTATTTTTAAAATACCTGCATTTAACACCTCCTCTACTGACATTTTATTATTTAACGAATTCACTAGGGTAGTTAGTTTATCTAAACTAATTAGTCTAAACCTAAACATATTACAATTTACTTCATATGGAGTATTACATTCTACTCTGTTTGTAACCAAATTTTCAATACTCCTGGTAAAATATAGATTAAAGTTTTCGGTTAAGTCCTGTTCATTGTTAGCAACACTCTCCATGTTTATATATCAAACTGAATTTCATTTACCGTTAATTCATGATGTCCCCCTTTAATAATTGTTTTTAATGTTTCCACATTCTCTTAGAATCATTTCTCTAGCAATCGATTTTGTTTTCATAATATACTCTTTTTCATTTTTAACATATTTACTATTGTATTTCTAAAATATTTATATTGTTCCCAATAATATGCTTTTTCTGTCTCATTTTTTTATCTTTTGAAATTTCTTATATGACATATCTCTGTTTTTTTGCTATAGCTCTCACTTCTTCATCGAACCAAGGTAAATTTTTCTTTTTTTGCACAACTGACTTTTTTAGGAGAAATGTTATTAATTATTGTTTCAAATTTGTCATATAAGAGCTTTAATATGTCATTAACATTGTCACCATGTCTTAAACAGTTAACCGCTTTTAAGAAGTAAAAGACACTGTGCCAAAAAATATATCTAAGGACAATCTAATAGTTCACTAATTTGGCTGAACGGTAATGGGAAAAGTTACAATTTGTTAACTACATAAGGTTATTAGAAACAATATCTAGAAAGTTGGCAATATCAGTTTGATTAACTAATTCCTGCATTGTATTCCATTTAATAAACTCTCTGAACTAAAAATAAAAGTGATACGTACATATACATTAAAACAATTACTATTTATTTAATTGATTTATTGTCACAATATTTGATAGATTGTAAATATTATCTATTTAGTTTTGGAATAACTTTGGATTTGATTATCTGCCACTATCTATTCAGAAATACGATTATCTTATAATCCGATAATAATCCATATTGGACATCTATTCATCAGTTTTATCACCATTCTATCTATTCAAATTTATAAACAATTCAATGTTACAGAACTAACATTGGGTATTTCACAGCAGTTCTCTTCAAGTGTGGAAACCAAACACTTGTAATTATTCAGACTTAATTGACATGCTGTGTTAACATGTTATCGTTAAGACAGAATAATTGGGTTGTGACGGTCAGAAAGTATAGATTATTAGGGAAAAATGCTTTGCATGTTCATTGTATCGACAAGAATGCACGCGTTTTAATACAATGTAGCGCTTGTACGCTAAAACACATAGGAGGACCTATTTCTTTTGTTTGCTTTCTCTCTAAGAATCTTCTTCGAATGTAAACATTGCGTTTATACACACAAAAAAGATGATTCTTTTGAATTAGAAGTTAATCTAATTGGATATGCTCAACGATTTAGATATAGATATTATTTCTTCACTTTTTAACAAAGTAATTGTTTAGTTAAGTGGTCATAGTTTCGAAGTTTACGTTTCACTCTAGCATAATTTGTGCATTTGGTAACATTGGTTCCAGTAAAGTGTCAATATATTTTTGCACAATAAAATGTAGAATTTATTTTTCAAACAATTGTCCAATTTTAGTGTTTGTTTTACTCTTTACACTTTGCAATATTTGTAACAATTTTTTGGCTAATTTCAACACTGCCAACTTTCAATGACTAAAACCTAAGAGTTATCATAGGTTTGCCCCTAAGAGAAATGGAGAAATCGCTTATCTCATTATGAGGTTGGTACAATGAAATAAATGTAATCCCTAAAATTGGCCAAGAAATCAGAGCAAGTTCTAAATTCTACAATTTATTGTGAAAAAATTGGTGTGTGTAAAACAGTCATCAGATATAAGGTGAACTGTGAATATAAAGATATATATACAGTTCCAACAATATGTGTAATAGAAGGATAATGGAAGTTCCTGTATTAAAAGCAAATCGCATTGCGCCATCTATTGTTGACATTAATACATAGTACCACTGGCGGAAAATTTCAAAAAGACCCCGTCCCACAGATTCCCTAAAAAATCGTTAGATTATTATACAAATAGTTGCTGAAATCTCAGTGCATCTCTCCTAAATCTATTATCGAGAATGGCTCTGTAAATCTTAAGTGTAATTCAGCAGAGGTATAACAAAATAATGCTAACCTGTGGGATGGGAATTGTTTGAATTTACCGCTATTGATACTAGTGATAATGTCAACAGAAGATGGCGCTTTTAGAAGGAGGAGTCCGTAATAGGCGTCAGAATTTAAGATGCCAGCGCCAGTGCGGAAAAATTGCGAACTAATTATTGGGCCATTAGCCGTTTGTTTTACATTGCTTTTAATGTGTTTTATATTCAAGTTGTCCCTTTAATTTATTATTTATGTGTAGTATTTGATTATTTACTGCCTAAAAACACCTTCTGTGATAAAGGTTTACTGTTTACGAGTTATTGGCATAATTGTAGTGGTTTTCTTTCGATTTTTTAGATTGATAGAAGATACCTATGGAAGATACAATTTTAGGTTGGATCGGTTTATTTTGAAAATTGAATAAAATTTAATATATTAATCCAAACAGTTTTAAGTAGAATGACAGACATTAGATTGAATATCTTGAAATATATGGAATATTTATATGGCATTGTAATTTTAAAGTGTGCATAAGAGGGTGAACATTTCTGAATGCAGGCCATTCATGACTTCATAAATTTGAAAGGTACTGCAGTTTTTTCAGTATCTTCCGGTTTTTTGAATCCTTAGCTGAAACAGACAATAATAATTATAAATATCTTTACATTAACCTTAAAAGTACTAAAACTTGCATCGATAAAAGTAATCCTCCTCAGCAAAATGAAGAGTACAGACTTTCATAATTTTACTAACGGGCTTTCCTATCCTCAATATTAATATCCAAGCCTTGCGCCTGTATATACGTTCCTTTTGACCAAATTTA
This sequence comes from Aromia moschata, assembly GCA_029963805.1. Lineage (NCBI taxonomy): Eukaryota > Metazoa > Arthropoda > Insecta > Coleoptera > Cerambycidae > Aromia > Aromia moschata. The sequence goes on along the minus strand of JAPWTK010001056.1, from coordinate 62,161 downwards.
TTTATAAGGGATTCATTCTAATTATAATACTCACAAAATAACGATAAAATTATAATTTTTAATGGATACAACACAAATATAAACGGAAAATTTTCAAAACACAATGGCACTCAAACGGACGGTTGAATAAACGATGGCCTAGTAATTAGTTTGTTGAACGACCACCAGGTAGCGTCACGCTTATATTGTTTTACCTATACTGTAAGTTTTTGAGAAAGGATAGTGCATGTTAGTGTTGAAACCAAAATGTGCAACTATGAGATGATTTTAGTCCTTATTTTACCAGATGATTACGTGCCGTGATTTCGTCACGGAAAGACCTCGAGATCCTCCGCCAGGAAATTTTTCTAGGTGAATTATCTGGTGATCTAAAGGTTGCACAAAACAACTTTGACTAGGATCCCAATCCTAATCCTAATCTTAATCTGTATTTCCTTTTTATTTTTTATTTTTAACAGTGTAGCTGTCAAGGTAAGTAAAGGAGGCTGTCGGAACCAGGGCTCTTCCTAAAAAAAAAATTATACATACCCCTTTTAACCCATACTTTCTTATTTTAATTTTTTCTTGTGTTTCTATGTATCTCCGCCACAGCTTACCCAACAGTAAGCTGTGTCTCTACGGCGCACAGTGGGTTAGAATCGGAAAATCCTGGCCAAAAATCGAGAAAGCGAGAAATTTTGTCAAACTATATCGAATTCTATGTTTTTTTTGAGTCGCTGATATCAAATTTGTACTTTATATTAAAAAAAAAAAAACATGGCGGCCCGAAAGTAACCGCTTTTTTGCGATAAAAGCAACTTTTCAAAATCCAGATTAGAGTATTCATATTTTCTGTAAATAAGATTTGAATTTAATACCTACTCTCCTCGAAAGAGAAACAAAATGGCGGACCGGCGGCAACCGCATGTAACCATTTTTTCGCGATAAAAGGTACTTATTATGATCAAAATTAGAGCATTGATGTTTTCTGCTTAGGTATATCATTTCAACTAAATCTCCTTATCGAAAAAAAACAGGTGGAGAACCGGAAGTAAAATTTTCTTAAAAAGCTACATATTTTGATTCGAATAAGATTATTTATATTTTTCATTAATAAGATTTTAATCTAACTCCCTGAAGAAATGGAGGGCCAAAAGTAAGAACTTTTTGGAACCTACAATTCCACGCAACGTGTCTTCAGTTAAGTCACATTAGGTTACTAAAATCATTTTGTGTTAAAAATTGATCGCAGAGAACCTCAGTTAAGTTGTATTAGATTACTTAACTAGTGTAAAATAAAAAATATATATTTCACGGAACATTGAGACACCCAATATTTCTCCTTCCACTGGTCAATAGTGTCCACCAGGTATATACATTTCCCCCTTGGTTGGGACTTACTATTGTATCGGGGATGAAGACCTGCTTTGACGCAGGTACAGTTAGAATTGCCCCGAGAACACTCTATTGAACGCGCCTTTCTATTTTTGCATTTTTCACTGAAATGAGCAGTTTCGAGCAGCCAATTTTTATGAATTTCTTATTCCACTAATATTTCCCACATGTTAAATTGTGAATTAGTGTTAGGTCTCTGTAGGTACAAATTATTTTCCTACTTTTCTTTCGCCACCTTAACTTGCGCGTTTGTATTATAAGCGCAGAGTTAGCATTTATTTTCCATAATAAGAAATACAAAAATTTGAATTTCAATGCATAGGTAATATTTTACATCCCTTCAAGAGTAGCCTCCTTTTTTTATAGTCGGAAATACACCTTGTGGTAACAAAAATTCACAACACACGAACGTTGAGTATTTCGGGACCGATTCTCGTACCGTTACGCACTCGAAGGTGGCCAACTTCCGACTGAAGTAGAACGGCAAGTATCAGGGTTGCCAACACTTCCGAAAGTATATCTACTAAATGAGATTATCGAATCTACTAGAAATCTACTAGATGAGAAGTATGACTTTTTTAAATCTACCAAAAAATCTACTAGATATTGCTAACTCCCAAAGCTCATTTGTTATTACTATATTTTTGAATATACAAGAATATAGAAATTTAAAAATAAAACTACAGTTAGGTAGGTAAGTATGATTGGAACTCAATATTTTAAGACAATATAGGCATATAAAACAGGATCAAATATAAAAGAACGTAAACAACCAAGTTAAAAATATCTGAAAATTAAACGACTCTTAAATATGAAAATAATAAGTATAAGCAAAAAGGGAGTAAGTAGCTTAAACTAAACAAATGTATACCTTCTTAAATATAATTAAGAAAATTCAAGTTTCATCAGTCGAGAATATTACTACAATCGTTGGAGGGATTTCGTAGTCACAACAAGATTTATTAACACGTTGCAACCCAGAAATAATATTCAAAATTGTTGTTAACATTGGTAATTCCATGCGGTTGCGTAATTTTTATCAAATCCATATGGCTAAAAAGCCGTTCCACTTCTGCATTTGAATTCGGCAGAACTAAAAAAAGACAATGCTACTGTCGCTAACTCTCTAAATGGATACTCTCCATTGCTACCTGTATCTTGCGCACGATGAACCTCATACCAAAATTGGTCAGAATTATAATTCTGATTCTACTAGATTTTCTACTGCCCACTAAAACATAAATTTGCCCACCAAATGAAGACCTGAATCTACCAGATTTAGTAGAAAATCTACTAAGTTGGCAACCCTGGCAAGTATAAAACCTAGGTAGCTGTCGTTTCAGTATTACACGCATGAAACCCTGCTTCACAAAGCTATATGAATTAAAACAGAAAATAACGAGCTTGGTTTTTCGATTTTTGACCAGGATTTTCCGATTGTGCGATTTAACCCACTGTGCGGCGTGGCGTGGCGTCCTTGTAGATGCGTGACTCCTCAAGGACGTCCCGATGTCGTCCGCGGGTCCCAGCGTCGCGACCTCGACGACCGTCGGCCCTTTTCAGGTGGCGCGGCCCCGTCTTCCACGGCCCACTTTCGCCCCGACGCGACGGCACATCCTCGTTCCGCCAGCCGCTCCACGGCCGCTCAGCTCAGTGTCTCCGACGGCAGCGCCGCGCCGCGACCGCGATACGCAGCAGCACCTGCAACGCGCTTCTTGCCATTCACCGTCGACTGTTCGCCGCGGAACACGGCCGATGCGATGTAAACACTGAAAAATCCGATCGGACTGACCGCGGACCGCACTTCGTGATACTTTGTACGCGGAAGGTTCGCGCTAAGTGTGTATCGGGGTTACCGCCTGCAGGGCCTGCCGGATAGCGCCCGGCCTCTCGTGGCGCAGTGTTTTTTGGGTTCTTTTTTCTGCCTATGTGTGTTGAATTTTTTTGTTCTTCTTGTGCGTGCCGACAGAAAAATGGAACTGTGACGGCCAGCGCCTGCTTTGGTTTCGCTATATCGATACGGTAAGGGTTACAAATATGATATTATGGGAAAATATTATTTTCAGAACTGATATTGAGCCTAAACTGAAAGACCTAAATGGATTTTCCTTAGCGAAATATCAGCGGAAAGACTAAAATTTTAAGCAAGCCCTGAATTTTGACATAGTCCAAATTCCGACTATGATTCTCATCTCTATGAAGCCGTTTTTCATTCATCACGTACAATTATTCAGGAAATCGACCTTGAATAAATTTAACAAAACGTAAAACGCATGCTTTGGTGTCAAATAAATCGAGAGGGTTATCAAATTCCTTTGATAAAATAAATGGTCTTGTTTTTGCCACACAATTGTTTTAAGTTCAAGGATGTCATTCTATAAGACAACCCGCGACTGTTGTGACTTGTAAAGGCCTCTATACACGAGGTAATTTGTAGCTACCAATCACTGCAGATGGTGCCGTATGTAGGTAAATTGTCATGATATTTTTTATGACCGACTCCTATGTCGGTTTGGTCCGCAACTTGGATCCTGCAAGTCCCCGCGTGTGTAAGGGCCTTAACCTACCGAAAACAATTGGCTAAACTATCAGGAAAACGAGCTAAACCGAAAAAAAAAAAACTGACTTAAACATCCATCATAATTTTCGTCAAATTAACAGATGTATTTCTAGTAGATTTATAAATTTGTTTTCACTTCATACTTGTTAGTCTGTAACTGGAATGTACGATAGAAATCCGGGCTTTACATGGGGCTTTATCCGGGTGAGGTCACATTTAAAAATTTGCTACACATTTATTATTGCGAAACAAATTAACGAAACAAAAATTTCGAACCGAAACCGAAACAAATTAACGAAAATTTAATAGAAGTACATAAGGCATATAAAGTACAATGCTTCTTATAACTGTTGGTTCATTTGTTTGTGTTTAGATGGCAACAATTTCATTTTAAGTGTGAGCTCACCTCGTACTCAAAATATTCTGAAATTCTATCTATGACAACCGAATAAAAAAAAATCTTGTTTTAAAAAAATCTATTTTATAATTAATTTGAAATAAACCCTACCGTAGATTTTTTTGCGAAAAATCAATCAAAGGGCAGAAAATACGTATTTGTATATTGTTCTGAACAACCAACCTTTTCATAGTTAGTTAGGTTATAAACACACCAGTTTCTAACCTTAAAAGTTATTTAAGGTTAAGGGGTTATAAAATGTAAATATGTAAGGGGTACAGATGCAAAACTCACATTATCCATAATTTTTCGAAATAGAGTTAATGGCGCTATCTTGTTCATCGTGTTGAACTCCACCATTTTAAATCTTAAAAGTGGTATAAAACTCACATTATCGTATTTGTTTTAAATTGTGGAATCTGTAAATTGTTTCAAAACTCACATTCCCCTTAGGGGTTTTAGAACTTTTTACTGTCAACATTTTTTGTACTTTGCAATTTTAGGTTCATTATAAAAATATTTCACATCAGTCAATGATTATAATGAAACCGTATTCTAAGTATTTGGTACAGCTTTTTATTTTGATTATGAACTACCATATTACATAAATTTTTTATTTATATACCATTGAGTTTGTTTCCAAGTTCCTTTTCTTAGCTTAACTTCATGAATTTTAGTGTAAACAATATTATGTAGAATAATTTGGAGCAAGACTACCGTTATCCAAAAAGTTGTATCAAAACTCCCATTATCCAAATTTTAATTCACTTTCTTGGAGTCAAATATTGTTGTGCTGTTAGTTCACCAATTGAGAAGCAAAGTTAAAGTTCTAATGCAAATACCAAAAAAAAAAATTCAGTGCCTTAAGTCACTTAAAAAGTGAGAAATCAGTTATTCCTTCTTCCTGAAAAAATTTAAAAAGTGGATAATGTGAGTTTTGCATGTATACCTCTCATGTGTACTTCATAATACCTACATTGCGGCGTGACCAGATAATGATTTTATTGGCTTTTACCGTGTAAACAACAACTAACAACAAAAATTATCAGTAAACGTTTCACATAAGAAAAAAAACGTTCCTGGCTTCTGGACTACTATATTATTAGCTTCTTGTTTGTATCAGATCTGCATCTTGGGATACTCGGGTCGAAGTTCAAAATATTTATAATAATTAAGACGTTGCGTTAGTCAGACTATCGTTATATATATTGGCAGCGCATCAAACGGTTACAAAATTAGTATTTTCTGTATTTTCCTAAAGGCCGAGGTTAAGATACGTTTCTGTTAGTAATCTGTGTTGTAGACAGCACGTGTTTTGACAGTCTATTTATTTTTGTGGATGCTGGTGTAGCAGTGGCGTCGATCGGGGGATGATGGGATTTAAAATTGTCCAGTCCTGATAATGAATTCGAGGATGTATATGTATAACAACACACCTAGTATGACAAAAATGAAGTAAAACAAATAAAAAGTCACAAAGTTTACAAAAAGCCACATTTGAGGTGTCAGAAACAGTTTGTAAAATATTTATTACAAGATACATACATTTTTTTTATAGCGAAACAACTCAAAATTAAGAAAATTTTCGTACATACCTACACTTTTTGAATGTTGCTTAAACTTTAACTTTCAACATACGCCAATGGTGATTCGTCCATAAATATGTAGAGATATCCAAATTTGTGTTAAATAACACATAAAACAGTGATGTTTGGGTATTGCGCAGATATAAATCTAAACAGTCGTATAAATAACATAAATAGTAATGAATTTATTTGAACTATAACGATATTTTTTTGTTTCTCCTAATAAAAATACTAAAATAAAGCAGCAACTCTAGAATTTGTAGGAAAATGTACACTAGACAGGCAAGAAGTGAGATGTGTGGTTGGTGTTTGTAAAATTGACTTTTTTTTATTTAATTATATTGAATGTACAAAAAAATTAATAAACAAATTGATATTAAATTGTAGCAATTTCAATAACTCGTATTCGATAAACAAAAACGTCTATTTTAGGCTGCTTCGTTTTGCGCAAAATTAGAAAGTGGTTTTAAGTAATACCTATGTTTTGATTACATATTTAAATAGGGAATCCCTGTCTCATTAAAAAAGTAAGTGCTGAGAGATCAGGATATACGAAGTGTGTAAATTGAGTAATGAGACTGGCAACATAGCGCTCCATCTAGCAACACTGCGGAGACGGAACTTGGAAGGGCGGTAGGTTAACATGTAATGCACCTTCAGTACAAGTTTGAACTTGTTAGAGTCATTTGTTTGTTCTTTGTGACTGCTTTCGTAAACCGTTTTTTTTTCTAGTGCGTTAAAAAATGAGCGACATTATAATAATTTTGAGCAACGGTGTGTTATCAGGTTTTGCTTCAGACTTAACCAAACAAAATTTGAAATTTGGCATATAGGTATTGTTTTCTTGCCATGTTGGCATCATTTCTTGACATCATTATGGCGCTCGGCAATTTTTTTTTTTCAAAATTCAATCCCTAAAGGTGTGAACTATTCTATAATTATTATATTCCAGCGATCTTTGCAAGTTTCCCTATAAAATGTCTCCTTTTTTAATAAAATACTAAACTTTATCGCTTCTCCGTTGCCAACTGTCTCATTTCACTTATCTGAATTTTTTTATACAAAAACACACCGTCAAGTGTTTGCCCAACGTTAATTAACACGATAATGAGACTGAATGCTGTGCTTTGATTTGTTGTATTTACCGGTTATCTATTGTTTCCACTTTATTAATTTTATTTTTACCACTAAATATTCTATTCATTAAAAAAAACTCACACGAGAGAATTTTAGTAGGTATTGTCCAATGAAACATTTCATGTTGCAGAATCAAAATCTAAATCAAATCGTTTATAAACTTTAAATTATGAAACATTTGCCTGGCATTTTCGAAGAAACATTTTTTTTATATTCTATAAAATATAATAAATAATACTACCTATGTAACACTAATATTAATGAATTATATGCCGAGTTGAGAATTTGAAATATGTAACCGATGAAATAAATATTTTGACCCACATTTGTGACACTATTATTATGCGACACAGCAAAATTTTGCAACAGTAACAGCGACGACACAAACGTACCTGACTACAAAATAAAATAGAGAAACCAGTAAAATCGAAAATACACTTTTTTATCCAACCTTCATAAATCATTACTTACATAACTTTCTTTTTTTTTTTTAACTATTAAACGTATCGACATATTTATAATTTATTTATTCGAATATAATTACACTTCTGTATTATCTCCTTCTAAGGATAAGTTCTTTGGAAAGCCACACAGCGCTGGAGACGGTTCTTCCATTCCTCATAGCAGTGCTGGAACTCATGTACTGGAATAGCCTTCAGCTAGTGGGTTACAGCCTTTTGATGTATTTTGTGGTCCCACAATGACGTCCCTTGAGGTCAATTTTCAATCTTGGGAAGAGCAAAAAGTCACAAGGACTTTAATGTTGTTTACTGAAATGGCTGTGTGACAAGGCGCATTGTCGTGATGCAACATCCAGTTGTTCTTGATATTTGGTCTCACACGCATGACCCTTTTTTCGCATTTTTTTTAAGAAACTCCGTAAAAGTGTTGATTTCTTCTTTGGTCTGGAGGCACAAACTCTTTGTGGACACTTCCCTGGCTATCAAAAAAGCAAATCAGCATGCGTTTGATCTTCGACTTGCTCATTCTTGCTTTATTGGGTCTTAGAGAGATTGAAGTGTGCCATTCCATGCTTTGGTGCTCTGTTTCCGGGTCGTACTCACAAAACCAAAACACCCAAGTCTCATCACCAATAATGACTCGTTCCAAGTCTAAAGCAAAAGCTGATAGCACACCGTTGCTCAAAATTAATGTCACTTATTTTTAAAACTGTCCAGGTGTACAGTGGTTTTATTGGAATAGCCAATACAACCTGTTTATTCATAAAGTCAAATGTCATTTTTTCTTCCTATTTGGGTTACTTTTTTCTAAGTATGTTAACGTTATGCGTAACTTAACATTTACAACGGCATCATGATATAAGATACTGTTAAATGTTAAACACATAAACAAACTGACCCCAGGCGCGTTTTGAAATCCGCATTAAGTAATTTATTGCTGATATTAAGGACCAATCGCTCTCGATTCCATTAAAACGGATTGGCAGCTTAGGGAGTTACGCAAATGCTAATTAAGGAACTATATTAATTTTTACGTAAATCGCTACCTAGCCGTTATAAAGTGATAACAAATCTAATGGACGTAATAGCTTATCAAGAGAAAATATAGTGCAGATAGTAAGAGGTGTCGCTTTTGACTTAATTAAAGCGGATTAGCATGTTAAAACATTGCGCAAATATTAATGAGGTAACTGGTTTGGTTCCTAAGCACTTAGGGTTTGTCCCCTGCGTAAATTAGTCAGATAAATTAAATGATGAATGTACAGTTAGTAACCAAAGTTACACCCGCTTTTTTGAAGGTTGTTTAAATTCTGATAATTACAATATTGATTTATTTGCTTCTGATAGAATTACACCTTGTGAAATTTTGCGTCCAATAAGCCCAAGCTAAAGATGATATTGTGAGAAAATAGTTTTGTGTTTTCAAAAAATCGTGAATAACCGGAAATATTAAATCCTTTTCAAAGTTCTCAGACTCCTATTAAAGATAAATCAAATCCAAAACCAAATTCAAATCATCTATCTGACTAATTGAATTTTGGAAAAAAAAATCTTAGACATATAGTTGAATCATAAAAATTTAAAATGTCCTGTATACCACACATAACTAAAAAAAAGGAACCCATCTAGAACACGATGTGTTTTATTAAAATTCCATGAACAAGGATGGTGAGAGTTACAATTTTTATGTTTTTGGTTCAACTTAGATTTTTTTTTTTCAAAATGACAGTTAGTTAGACACTCTGTAGATTTCTCTTTAATATGAATCCAAGAACTTTGAAAAGGATGTAATATTTTCGGAGTTATTCACGTTTTTAGCAAAATTACTTAATCTTTTCACACAAGTGTCACTTTTCTTCAAGTTTTATTTATCAGACGCATAATTTTAGAAGCTCTAAATCCTAGAGAAAGAGGAAAAAAAACAAAAACCATAATACAAAAAATATCAGCAACCGTCAAAAAATGGGGGATTGTTGATTTTTGTTGCTGACTACTTACCCGTATTTTAGAAAAAAAAAACATATTCATGATTTTCAGTATATTATCCAAAGTGATCATTACTCATTAGACTATCAGATTCTGTGTGAATGACGGCTCGGCCTCCGGTCCGGTCACAGGCAATAGTTTTTACCTGTTGTGCCCGTTGGTATTTTTAGCCGTTCCATTTGAATGTATCTACGCGTTTTATTAATTTAGTATATGTATACTACGTTATTATGTGTTACTATACAAACGATTGGAATAAAACAAAAACGTATGTTTGAAAAAAAATCAGAAACATTGTTCGACGCTCGACAAGCTCGAAAATATAAATAAACATCAATGTACCACCCGAGAAGACAATAAACGCTGCTACCTTTTTTAATTTGCGCCTTCACTAAGCGTGGAAAGTATTATCTTTTTAATTGGATGGCCGGGAGTCGACCTTCAGATTTTCATTAATCAGACTCTAAGTCACAACAACGCAATTATCGGTGGAGTTTTGGTCATTTTGTTCACGCTATTAACACAGGAACGGTAACAATAATCGTACGATGAATCGAAAAACACGTACATGTATTAGGTATGTACGAGGGGGTGCCCAAAAATAACTAGAACTATTTTTTAAAAGCCAGATTTTTTTTATATACTTTCAAATTTTTTACAAAACAACCTCATCCCCTTCAAAATACTCTCCATTACAACTAATACATTTGTCCCACCGGTGCTTCCACTGTTCGAAACATTTTTTGTAGTCATCTTTAGAAATGGCTGACAGCTCCTCCCTGTTTTTTTTCTTGACCTCTTCAATGTTGTCAAATTGGTGTTTTCTCCCCTTTTCATGCGTGGAAATAAGAAAATGTCGGATCAGTTTCAAGCTGTTGTTTCAAAGCACGACATGTTTCAACTCGACATTCTTTTTTGATTGTCAGTCAGAGCCCGAGGAACAAACTTGGCAGCAACCCTTTTCATTCCCATATCTTCGGTTAAAATTCGCTGAACCGAGCTCCAAGATAACCCACAAATCTCTGACAGTTGATCAATTGCCTGTCGACGGTCTGTGAGCTCAAGCTCTCGACTTTTTTTCAACATTTTCGTCGTTTCGGGCAGTTGATGGACGTCCAGAACGAGGTTTGTCATCAATCGACATGTCGCCATTTTTAAACCGAGCAAACCACTCGTACACTTGAGTTTTTCCCATAGTGTCATCTTTGCAAGTTGTTTTCAACAGTAAAAGTTTCAGCAGCATTTTTACCGAGTAGAAAACAAAATTTCACAGCTGCACGTTGTTCACTTAAACTTGCCGTCATAAAAAAGGAAACAAGAACAAAACAGCGCTAACAAGCCAGGTCGACAACACAGGCGGCACTGAACTGGCAATGAGTTGCGCTATACAGGCCTAGCGGCAGAAATGCGTACTATACAAGCTCCGCCCACGCCAATGCTGTTCCGGTTATTTTTGGGTACCCCCTCGTATATATAACAATAACGTAACGAGTATTCAGGTAATTTTTTTTCGAAATTGGTTGTGGAAGAATCGAATGTGAAAAAAAGAACCAATAAGAAAACTGTATGCCTAGCGAAATTTTTTTATCAACATGGCTGACGTAAACAATGTTGTTGACAGCTTGAACTGTAGGCAATTTGATTTACTTAATGGTTCAGTTTTTGCCATTTAATCTGATGACTTGGGTGCAAAGTCCAGCAATTTAATGGTTTTTTTATCTTTTGTTTTTTTTTTCTTATAGATCACAAATGATTAAGATGAAAAGGCTAACTTAATATTACAATTATTGAGACTAGAATAGTAACCTGTTACGGTATTACAAATAAAATACTTACTATGTATTCTTAATTGCAAAAAAAAAATAAAAAAATATGACGGAAACGTAATACGTGTGAGTTTCTATTTCTATAAAACCAAGAATATTACTGTGTTCCATGGCGATTTATATACTGTTATTTGTATCGTGCCAATATCAAAACAGATACATAAAAATAATTTTTGATCTGTACGAAGGAAACAACGAAAAAAACTGTTCAATATAAACCTTCCTTTAAAATGCGGATAGCGACTTCAAGGCTGTCAGCTTTAAATCATAATTTATATTTTAGTATATAAATATCAAACTTTTTGATGCCTTGTGATTAATAGTTGTTAGCGTTATTTGATTTATACACTTTTACCTGAGCTTTAACGGCGCTGATGATATCTTGTAGGGGCTGGTAATCTGCTGGTAGAATGACCTGTTCTGTTTACTTTAAGAGGAGCTATATGGATTTTTTTTGACGAGATGTAATGATTATGAAAAATAAATTGAATGACTGTAACCATAATTTGTCCAAATAATTTTCATAGAATAAAAAATGTTACCTACACGTGATATTTAATTCCAAGGATTTTACGTATCTATGGATGTACAGTGGCTCAAAAAAGCCTGCGTACAGTTAACTTACAACAAAATAGCGTCTAAAAGAATCAGTTTGGTAAAGAATGAAGTTTATTTGAATTTGAATACATTTGTATGATATGTCGAATAAAATAACAAGTAAAATTATAAGTCCATTATTTGATAAATGTTCAATACGAGCACAATTGTTGTTTAAGCACAACTGGTAACGTTTTCTTAGTTTATTAGAGGTTACTTTTCTCTAGATAGTTCCACCTAATTCAGCACAGGCAGCACTGATTTTTTGGTTCAAATCGAAATACAAATTGTTTTGTGCACAACCGATTTGTCTTTCGAATTTAAAGAATAATAGCAGTTACTTAATTTTTCACCAAAGAGTTCTTCACACATACTTTCACACTTATCCTAAAGTAACAATCAGAGAATCATCAAGAAAATTAAATTTGAAATAAAACGAGCTGTTTTTTAAACGTAAGAGCGAGAGTTAAACTATCTGGGCATTTTAAAAGTTGAATACGGTTTATTACTCAGTGCTTATTTGCATTAAAATATGTCCTCAATGGTGAGAAATTTAGAAATACACTAATCAGTAAATTGATAATATTTTTATGTGGATGTCTTATTAGACCAAATAAGATTTTGTGAATCGGTCATAACTTTTGAAAAATATAAAATAAAAATTTTACGAATGATAAAAAAAGTTATGTTGCTAAAAAAATCGCGATGCTTTAATCTATATTTTTCAAAAGGCAGAATCTTCTGGCTTTAGTAAAGCCAAGTAAATTAATATACTCTTTACAGAAATTATGTTTATTTAGATAGCGGTTTACGAGAAAAACATATCGACCATAACTTTTTAAATATTCAAAATACAAAATTAATATAGCTTTGTATTGATGGAGTAAAAAAGGCACGTTGCTGAAAAAAAATGTGTTTGAGACATTGCGACGCTTAGCGTCCTTAGGACATATTTTTTATTAAGGCGATTAGAGGTTAGTAAAATTAATTTACCTTTTACAAAAATTAATTTATCTCAATTAATTCTGAGAAAAACTCACTTCCTATGATAAATCGACCACCCTTTACGACTTTTTTGACTTTTTTTTGGCAAAAAAAGAGTCAAAAGTTTTGACTTTTTGAGTTGTTTCCCACATTTTACAACTACCATTTTCTGTATTTCTAACAATATTTTGAAATTTATTACATTTACAGTAGACACATGATATAAATGTATTATACCCAAATAAACTTCATTGTTCACCAAACTGATTTTGTTTTAGATGCTATTTTGTTGCAAGTTATCTGTACATAGACTTTTTTGAGCCACTGTATATATGCACGTATGTGTATAATGTACGTATGTCGTAATACTTGCTGGGTAATTGTAATTACATTGCAATTAATTACAATCACACGAACCTATAATTTTATCGAACGTATTTGCGATAAGCACAAATAGAAAGTTGGCGATTTACCTGTTTATAATTTAAATGGCAAATATCTTCCAGAAGAAACACGTTCAACAGGCGAATGCGCCTAATAAAATAGAGATTATTTTGTGCAGTGGGTAATTTACTTTTAAATATCTAGGACCAAAAGCAGTCACCGTGACCAGCGAAGTATTGGCTTGAAACTATTGCCAAGGAAGTTTACTAAACACGCGACGACAAAAAAATGGGAAAGAAAAGACGATTACCTATCTGTTTATATAAATAGATGGGTAATAAAATATAGGTAGTTTTGAGGTTTTCCAAAAATTAAATCATGAAGTATTAACTTTTACGGGAGCGAACCTCAACATATTGAGATGTTCACAAGTTTGAATAAAGAGCATATACAGTCACTCGCACACCCACTTTTGAAGGTTGCTTATATTCTGATAATTTGTATACTAGAGTATTGATTTATTTGTGTTTCTGATAGGATTACAGCTTGATAAATTCTGCGTCTAATAAGCCCAAGCTGAAGCTGATACGTGGATTGTGTGAAAAGATCGCTACACAAATATCGTGAATAACTTCGAAAATATTAAACCATTTACAAATTTCTTGAACTCATTTCATTAAAAGGAAATATAGGATATGAAAATATTCTAAAGTTGAACCAAAAATATCGTAAAAATTCAAAAAAGCCTTGTACGCTACACATAACTCTAAAAAAATAAACTATAGTAACGATGGTAGAGTTTTGAATTTTTATGACGTTTTCCATTCAACTTCAGAAACTTTTCTTATTCAGGAATTTGTGTTACAAAATGGCTCCGTTAGTAAGATAAAACTCTGAATATTTCCCTTTAATATGATGCCAAGAACTTTGAAAAATATTTAATATTTTCGGAGTTATTCACGTTTTTTTTGAAAACATGGCAATTTTATTTTTTTTGGCGATCTCTTCTCACATCAACTCAAACTCAGTGGTTAGGTAACCCTCCTAGAAATTATTTGGAAACTGAAAAAAACTTGAAAGGGGCTTCTTGATTATGTATTGAAATTGTGATACAACTGTGAACCACTTTGTGAAATTGTGAAAAAAAATAAAAATAATATTTAGTGCACTACATTGTTGACAAAGTTATATAAAATAATTTAATTTATATCCTATTGAATACAAATGTTTTAGGGGTAGGTTTTTAGTCTTTTTTCTTTTTTAGTCTTTTAGTCTTTTTATCATTTTGTCATAGTCGGATTCAATTTTCAGTTATGGCAAATTAAATCCAAATTTCTACTGGGTTTTATTTAAAAATGCAAGTGTATGTCTGTTTAATAGTTTTCCTCAGTGAGTATATGTCCCTTGATTTTTTTTCTGACTGTACTTCGTCAGTAAAATTATCAAGTTAAGTACCTATATTACTAATCTTCCTATATTTAACTCGTCTTTTTTTAACGTCTGTATGACCAATAATCAGTGTTTATACTACTTTAAATACGATTACAATTTTTAATTATTCTTTTCCTGTAATTTAGTTAAAGAAATTCCCCGAACTGAGTCATACACACGCTACCTGTTAACAGTAGGCGATGATTATGTTCTGTGTTATCGCTACCATTGATTTGTTGGTATTTGGTATTTTTATGACGAAAAAAAAACATTCATAAATAACGACTAACAATGGGTTTTTTAAGTGTGTTAATTAAAAACTACATATGTATGTGAATAATTCAGATTAAAATTGCTATTAGATTTAGTAGCTTTGTGTTCAGTATATTCTGGTAAAATTATGTTTATTTAATAACTAGCGATCCGCCCCGGCTTCGCACGGAAATATAAAAAATGGTTATTGTGGGTTATCCCTAAGAGATAGACATATACCATCGCGGACTTTTTTGTAGACCTTTTTAAGGTGTACAATATTGTAGTACATTAGGTATTTTGATCTATCTCGTAGGGTTCAGCCAGCGTTTGCAATGAAAGCGCAAAAAAATGTGTTTATTTACGACATCACATTAGAAACCTCTAAAATTATCAGTGTGTCTCTACTATATTATGCATGTATTATACATATAAACCTTCCTCTTGAATCATTCTATCTATTAAAAAAAACCGCATCAAAATCCGTTGCGTAGTTTTAAAGATCTAAGCATACATAGGTAGGGACAGACAGCGGGAAGCGACTTTGTTTTATATAGAGAAGAAGACATCCAAAAAAAAACGTCATCAACTCTGGCTATGAACGAGAGAGATAGAAATAGCGGTCATGTCTAAGCTTTTCGATTATGTCAAACTTTTGACAAGTGACTGTTACAATTTGTAAAATAAACAATGGCTGTCATATGATGTGACAGTCTTGACAAGTAAATAAGGTTATAAATTCGATTAAGAATAGAAACACGTCTTTTTTTTCTCGGCCAACTTTGATGACGTTTTTTTTGGATGTCTATACTATGTAATGATAACATATGTATATGGAATTTTTAAAATGTCTTCCTTACTTTATATCATAATAACGAGAATGGCATATTGTTGTACTTTGTACTGCACATATCCGAGCAATTTTGGTGAGATATTCAAAACTTGTGAAAAAATATAAAAAAAACATTATATAATATAAAGGCCAATGCCGTCGCCCTCCATCCATTAGCCTCCATTTTCTCAGTTCTTATCCCATTTGGATTACCGCAATATCCAATTTACTTTTCTAGAAATGTTTATTATTTGAACGATCATGTTATTAAGACATTCTTACAGAACTAGGTCGTTTATAAAATAGTAATAAAATTTTATCTTTTTTTTTTCTTCTTCTACGTTGAAAGGTCATACTAACGGTATCTAATATTATTTATATTACTATATCAATAACATTTGAGTTCTAGATCAATACGTTGTTTATTTATTATTGTAACTTATCTAGTGATCTTTAGTAAGATAGATATATGTATGTATTTACTTATTTCCAACAGGTTAGAGGTATTGTTTGATGTAGATAATGTTTCAGGTGAAATATTTCTATATTTATGAAATATTTCCTTCAGCATACGTATGCATTTACTGTTATCTTTAAACGAAGACAATTTCCCCACATTCTCAGGAAAGTACGATAAATAAATAATCTACTATCACCCAATGGAGATTCAGTGGGCTCGGTTTAGACTTTTAAGTATCATAGTATAAAAAATAACATAGTATAAAACAAAGTCGCTTCCCGCTGTCTGTCCCTATGTATGCTTAGATCTTTAAAACTACGCAACGGATTTTGATGCGGTTTTTTTAATAGATAGAGTGATTCAAGAGGAAGGTTTATATGTATAATACATGCATAATATAATAGAGGAACACTGATAATTTTTGAGGTTTCTAATGTAATGTCGTAAACCGTGCGAAGCCGGGGCGGGTCGCTAGTTGAAAATAAAGTAAAGAGAGAAAATACATTCCAGGAAACGGGTTTCATTTAAATTTTACCCATTCTTTATTGGATTGACAGAAATTTTGTTAACCGATGTCAATCTGACTATGAAAACGATAGAAAATTAAAGGAGTGCTTACCGGAAGTTCAGATTGGATTTAGGTGTATCTCTATATTTACAAATTGTTTTTTTTTTCATGAGAAAAAAAATACAGATGATATTTTAAGTAATTTATGCTTCGTATAAATCTTTGCCTTTCATATCACTCGAAAGGGACAATTTTGAAGCATTTGAAAGGGACAATTTTTCTTTGATCCTTGGATACTTAATATTTTACCAGTAATTTTCTGAAGGTGGAAGCAATAATTGTATTTATCCAAATACCTACATATGTACGTGATCTGCACAGAAATACCAGACAACTAAAAGTGCCAAAACAATGACGGGATGACCTTAATAATCTTGCCGTGGGAAAGATCCCTCTTCGTTCGACCATTAAACCTGTTTTGTCCCTACAGGTACGGCGTACCCTTTGCCCCATGGAAAGGGTAGAACAGCGGGAAATGTCTTTGCTTGAGAATAACCCTCATCTCCCTCTTTTTTTTATTGTAATAGGTCACGTACCGCTTTCAAGATTTCAATAAATTCCCGGTCCTTATTCAATCTCGGTTTTATCGCTTATTTTTTTCCCATCGGTGCGTCTAGAGGTGTCCATACACGGTAAGTTAAAAAGTTGTAAGTCTTTTTAGGTAATATTGCTCTAAAGAATGTTACAACATCCTTGTTACTGTCTTAGTAGATGCCTAATTTTAGGAAAATTACCTTGAACGTAAGGATTTTTTTTCATAAAAAAGTTTAATGATATTTTTCATAGCGTTTTTTATAATTTTGTGATATACATAAAGTGGATATATAGCTTCATAGTGATGTCCCGGAAGTTAGGAACCTTGCAAACTTACAATTTCAAAAACTTAATGTTTAAGTTTTGCTAGGTTTTGTTCTCATTTGTGCTGCAAACGATTTTTTTGAAAAAAATCCTAAAATTACGGGCACAATTGAATGAAAACGTTTTTTTTTTTGTAGAACCGCAAGTTATTCTTAACTTAAAATCAAATGTTGTGCTAAGTAGATTAAAGTACACTCCCGCGGGGGCCCCCCCCCCCCACCCCCAGGGAGGGGAGAATTTTGTGCAGCAAAGAAAAATTCCGAAAATTTAACCATTTTCCAAAAAACATTAAATTAAAACCAAAAACAACACAAAACTTTATCTCGGAAAATTAAAACTTGTGCTGAAATTTAGTGCTCTTGGGAAATGCAATCACTTTTCCATTGTAAGAAATTATGTGGGAGCCAACAGTTTTGTCATGTAAAACCTCAAAAACCAAACACAAAAAACCTCAAAATTGTTAAATTTTGGAAAAGCAAAACTTGTGCTGAATTGTGCTCGAGAAATGCAATCACTTCTTCCTCTTGGGAAATTCCAGGTACGACCAATAGATCTCAAATGAAAACTCAAAACCTGAAACTCAAAAAATACCTGCAAGACCAAAAAACTATCAAATATTGAAAAAGCAAAACTTGTGCTGAAAACTTGAGGTCGATTACCCCGCAGATGTTAACTAACGTTAGAAGACATTTCTATTTACGTCTAGGATGCTACCAAAATGCTGGAGGATGCATTTTGAACATCTTAATAATAATTTGTTTTTTATTTTAATGTGACGAATTTCCTACGCTGGAGAACTTTTTTTTCTTGTAAATTTCTGCAATAAAATTTAAAACCATAGCAGTTTTGAATAGAGAATGAAAAGACCTTTCAAATGAAGTATCACAAGCCCCTACTTCCAATTTGAAAATTTAGGGGTTGTAGCTGTCACCTGAAGGGGGTTGCATTTAGGGATGACATGCCATTTTAGAATTAGAAATTGACGTGTCTCAGGATTTTCTAAAAAAATGCATAATAATGAATTTATTCCATTTGGCTATTCCACACTGTATGTATATATGAATTTGTCTCATTCCTTATAAGATAAAAAAACAGTTTCATTTTCGTAATTTAATGAAATCAGCGTGTCAACTTAAGAAACTAATATATGATTATAGGAATCCGACAATGTGGTTTTGTTAAATTCGTTGTAGATTACTTAATTCATTTAAGCAACTAAACAGTAACTAATATATTTATAAATATATACTTATAGTGACAACTATTTCCTTTAATCAAAAAATATATTGTTAATTATTGTTATTTATTATACGACGGCGACGTGTATTTCCTTAGAACTGTAAGACGAATAAAACTAAATATATTTTATTATTTGGTTCCACGGTTCGATAAGCAATATAGATTATTATCCACGTTGTGGTATTGAGTGTTAAGGACATTCGAAAGATATATTTCCTTGTAGACACATACGTGACTACCGGTAACAATACTTGGCTTAAATTTTAAACAATAGGCGTGTTTAATAGGCTATTCTCTTCGAGTGCTTATTATAAAGTAGCGAATTAATTGATAATATATAATTAGTATAATCACATTTAATACGTTTTATACTTATTTACTTAACTTTTTTTTTCGAACAACGACAACAATTTATTTATTATGATTAATATTTTTTATTTTTATTATCCGTCTATACCACTGTCTAACTATATTTAAAACAAAAAAAAGTCGATCAGTTGGTCCTGTGCGGAGTAGGACTTGAGACTCTCTCAGGTTTATAAACAAGAAGCGTCTCTTTTGACAAGTATAATCATACTATTTTGATTTTTACACATAATCATTGTAATTATTTTACCATTGGTTTTAACTAGGGTCCGGAAATATCTGTCATAACGTAGGGACGGCACTATAAAACTCTTTGATAATTAAAGTATACGAGGTGTGGCTATTAAATAACCGAACTGCTGTCATAACACTTTTTATTCGTTATCAATTACAGTAACAACTTTTTCGCCTTCAATGTACTCCCCTTGGCGATCTCTACACCGTTCCATACAACTTTTCCATTGTTGAAAGCAGAGCTGGAAGTCCGCTTCTGTCAGCTGGTTCGGAACCTCCGTCACTTTTGCTTTAACCGTTTCCACACTTGTGGAATCTTGTCATCATAAGTAATTACCGTGTCTAACAAGCCTGGATCAGTGCCAATGTTGTTTACAATGTCAGCGCAAATGTTCATTCTTGATTCCTTTTGCTCGGGAGTGAGGAGTTTTGGGACAATTTTTGCGCAAACTTTGTGCATGTTGAACGATTCATGCAAAATCTGGCGAACACATTCTTTGTCGATTCCTGTTATTTCAGCAAGCCCTCAGCTCCGGGATAAACATCCATTCCCGTACACTTCTTTTAACATTGCATAAGACTGCAAAAGTTTTCCCTAGTTTAACAAGAAACTTGGGATTAACCGTTGCTCCATCTGAACACTTAACATTTTTACGCGTCATTGGCGCGTAGACTAATTCAAACGACTGCTACAGTCAAACTGAGCGACCCACTGGCTTGTCCAGCGAGGTCATGGTGGGGAAAGTATCACCAGACACAGTTCTGTTCAAACTTGTCTTGACACAGTTCGGTTATTTAATAGCCACACCTCGTACACCGTATTTTTTAAGCGCCTTGTGCTAAATATATGCGTATATTTATTGCCCCTGCATACCTACGTCACTGACCGATCCTGCCAACGCGTCGGGACTCGCGAATGCGCGTTGTACGCCAGTCCCGTTGCGGGAGCGCAGAATAGTCAAATGCAGTGTACCATAACTTTCCGAATCCATTGTTTTAACATAATATGGAGACATCCAAAAAAAACGTCATCAAAATTGGCCGAGAAAAAAAAGACGTATTTCTATTCTTAATCGAATTTATAACCTTATTTACTTGTCAAGACTGCCACATCATATGACAGCCATTGTTTATTTTACAAATTGTGACAGTCACTTGTCAAAAGTTTGACATAACCGAAACGCTTAGACATGACCGCTATTTCCATCTCTCTCGTTCATAGCCAGAGTCGATGACGTTTTTTTTTTGATGTCTATATAACATTGCATTGCCATCGAAGATTAAGTAAATGTGCAAAATTTTAAACCGATAGGATAATCAGAAATGGGTGAAAATTCAGCTGCAAGATTTGACGCATTATGTGTATGATACAACATACTGGTCAAGCTATTATAATCGCGTTAAAATGAAAAATATGACGTCTCACCGCCCAGTAAATGATCTGTGGATATGTGTACTCTTTCTCAGAAAAAAAACAACACCTTTTCATCACGCGTTCGTTTTTTATTTACCAGTGTCTGGAGGAGCATCCCAGCCGACTAACTCGAGACGAAACGCGCCGTGGGAACCAGAATGAAGATGTGTTTGCGCTACGTCAAAGCCTCATGCATCAGAAAGGTCTCTGGTAAGAGGCAGTTGCGTAGCTCCTCGAGATTAAACAACTCAGGGCCCTATTATAAATTCATATTTTCTTGCCCTCTTGACATTTCGCGGAATCTTACGCTTTTTTTATTTTCGCCCGTTTACGGCCGAGTTTAAGGCCGCCCTCCAGGGGCCGCACTAAGGATAAATCGATCTTTTAACTCTTTAATGTTGATTAACCTAATTAAATTAATCGATTCATAAAGGGTGGGCCATCTATTGGTTTCTTGTTAACCTGTATGTTATTTCCACATTGCCGACACTGACGCGTTTGACATTTGACATATATGTGGTGTCTAACCTCCGCTGTAAGAAATTGATCGTTTTACTCTTGAACAACGTTGGGAAATATTGAAAAATTATTTCCAAAGTGAATGCTGTGTTGCAGAAACAGTGAGAAAATTGCGAACAATTTTTGGTCGAAATGAAGCTCCGTCAGCTCCTGGTATAAGAATGTTCTTAAGGAAAGTTCGTGAAACTGGCATGCTTATATATAACAGAAGCCATCTACGTGCTCGTCTGGTGCGTACAGCTGAAAGAATTGCTGTTGTTGCCCAAAGTGTGCGTGAAAACCCAAGAACCTCAACTCGTCACAGAGCACAACTTAATGCCAGTCGCACTTCTCTGAGGAGAATATTGCATAAAGACCTCGGACTTATTTGCTTACAAGTTGCAACTTACTCAAGAGGTAAAGGAAAATGACTATCCATTTCGTTATCGCTTCTCCGTGTGGGCTTTAAATGAGTTTGAAAATGACGATTCCGATTTCAATCGAAAAATCATTTTTTTCGGACGAAGCTCATTTTCATCTTGGGGGATAACATGTTAATAAACAGAAGCCAAGTTGCATCCTGCAAGAGTGGCTGTTTGGTGTGGGTTTTTGGAGGGTGGCATCATTGGTCCGTACTTCTTTCAGAATGAAGATGGTAACAGCGTTACAGTAAATGGAATGCGTTACAGAGACATGTTAACTGATTTTTAGTGGCCGCGATTGGACGATTTGGACTTGCTTTGGTTCCGGCAGGATGGAGCAACGTGTCACACAAGCCGCGAAACAATCGATCTTTTGCACACTAAATTCGGTAACATCTGCGATTTAACACCGTTGGATTATTTTTTATGGGACATATTAAGGACCGTTGTTACTTCAACGATCCACAAACAATTGACGCACTGAAAAAAACATCAATCGAGTTATTCGTGCAATAGAGCCACAAATAATCGAAAATGTACTGCAAAATTGAGTGAAACAGAACTACTGCCAAGTCAGCCGCGGCGGCCATTTAACTGAAATTGTTTTTCATAAATAATGGGAAGGCATACTTTATTGAATAAAGCAACAATCATTTAAAAATATTCAACGATGTAGTTTTAATAGCAATTTTAAAAAAAAAACCATCTGATGGCCCACCCTATACTAATAAGATTGTCCAAAAAAATTATTCTTTATTCAACGGCAAAAATGCTCCTTCACCTATGAGTGCAAACAGGCTAGAGCATTTACTTGTAACAGATCAAACATGCTTTAATATGGACGATTTGCTGAAGAAGCCTCCTCATTACAATTGAATGATCTACTTTGTCAGTATAATGAACACTGCAAATCTTGTAGACGTTGCATTACACATAAAAGCTCATTGATATATAGAGCATTTACTGGAGCATTTATTTTAAATGATGCCCGTGAATATGTGTATAATAAATGCTGTAGTAGATGATTTATTTTCTCCTTATAATTTCGACGAACAAATGCCTGCTGTATTCTTTGATAATTTTGTCTAATCACATTCTAGCGAACGTACGTTACAAATAAATGCTCACCAGGTTAACACAATACGAATTAGCCAATAAGAATGTAATTAGTGTTATAATGTTTACTCACTATGTCTATATTGTCAATAATCCGTGATGATCAGTTCAATAAACCCGTCAATATGATTGCGCGTTAGATGTCCCGGCACAGTTGAATGCTCTGCTTGATCAGCGTAATGAATGCTGCAGAATTGTTGTTAATGTTACATTACACACAAATAAATGCTCATAGATAATGTGTCTAAGATAAATTCTCTAATAGAGGATTAGAGTCCTCTAGAGTATCTCTATCTTATAACTCCAGTGAAAAAATGCCTGCTCTGATAATAACTTATCGAGTGCTACATTACAAGTAAATGCTCACTAGGTCAACACAATATGAATTAGCGGTTATCTATTATCTATTACAAACGGAATTAATGTTATGATGTTTACTCTCTGTATCCATATTTTCAATAGTCAGCGCTTGGTTCAACAAAACTGCCAGTATTGTTGCACTGTCACAGTTGAATGCTCTACTTTGTCAGCGTAATTCATGTGTTAATCTCGGTTTTAACATCCTTGGGAATATTACATTACTCATAAATGATCATTGATAATGTGTCTCAGATAAATTCTGTAGTAGAGCATTTATTTTTACACGATGAATGTGGTAATGTATCATCATAATCATAACATATTATAAAAACAAAGTCGCTTCCCGCTGTCTGTCCCTATGTATGCTTAGATCTTTAAAACTACGCAACGGATTTTGATGCGGTTTTTTTTAATAGATAGAGTGATTCAAGAGGAAGGTTTATATGTATAATACATGCATAATATAGTAGAGAAACACCGATAATTTTAGAGGTTTCTAATGTGATGTCGTAAACCGGGCGAAGCCGGGGCGGTCGTTAAAATAAATGTGATGCAACCTGTGAAAAGGTACCAGATGTCGGAAAAGTGAATTTTGCGCTACAGCCCAAAACGCAAAGTCGAAAAATGTATCGCCCATACTAGCTGAAGGATCTGTAGGTACATATTCGCAGGACATCATACCAAAATTTCAGCCGGATTGGAACAGTAGAAGACGAGATATCGATTTTTTCGTGTACAGTTCTCTTCCAAAACTTTAAATGTGTTTTTCTCAAAATTACGGTTTTACATATTGGAACTTTACCTGCTTTCAGTTCGAGCTATATTAACGCTAGAGACTTCATTTTAATGAAGCGAAATGTATGCTCTATCGAAATCTGACCCTCACCCGAAAACAGTTTTTCCGACGTCTAGTACTCTTTCACAGGTTGCATCACAAATGCTGTAATAAACGCTCTAGTGCTAATCTTATAAATCCACTGCACCAACGCCGACTCTGACAATAATGTCTAAACTATTTCCCCGTCTGTTGCCCTCTTAGAACTCGATTTTCCGCTATAAAACAAAGCGATAGCGCTTTCCGCAGGGACCGTTCGGTGTTCGCCGACTACGAGTAGCGTTATTTATTTAAGGACAATCGATGGAGTTCCCGATCTTAGCAGAAGGTGCACTTCGATTTCGAAAGTTTATTTGACCCGTTTGGCCCGACGCCAGTCGCTTTATATGGCGCCCCTTTTACAGGGGCGGGATGGTCTCGGTGGACTCGGGTGGAATTCTAGGGGAAGGGGGGAAGGTTGACTTTTGGCAAACCTCCAGTTTGCACTGTTTCAGATTAGGAGATTATTGATTTTGGAGTGTTAGAGGTAAAGTAGTCGTGATATACTAAATTGGCTCAGGCTGAGAACTGGTCTGGGATGAGAGATCTCAGTGCCAAGCTCAACAGCCGCTCTTCTGCATAGTCAGTTCTACGATGATACATTTTTTGCAATTAATTTGAAAGCTAAAAGGATTTAAATGTTGATTAATGGATGATAAGTTACATTATTTGGAAAGTAGGTATGGCGATGGGTGGTGTGGTAAGTAAAGCACTTTAGTCGGCTATATGTACAGTGATTTATTTACATATTTACAAGATATGCAAGACCGGAGAAGTCCGGTAAATCGCGGAGATAGACTCCGGTGTAGAGCCGGTGAACGGTAAAGATGAACTGTCGAGACTCTGTCCAAAACTGAACTTAAAATCCTTAAACCAACAATCAGCCACAGACCAGGTAGGTTCCCCGAAACCATTCTCCAATATACAGTTGTAAACTGAATTAGGGAAATCCCAACCGCAGGTCAATTTGGTAAAACCAAACTATTATGCGGGTGTTTTTAACAGAAATCAAATGGCTGTATCACGTATTTACATAAATCTACAAACGGTAAATGCCGAAACGTGAGAATTAGGGTTTTACAGAAATTTACATAAATAAGTAGATTCGTACCTACCACGTACATAATTCAACTAAAATTAGACCCTACCTATTAAATAACAATAGACCCTACAGTAGGCAAATTCTTTAAAAAAATGGAACAAATAATCGTGCAAAAATGAGTTAAATGTAGTAAATAAGGTCGACAAAAATGCGAGATTTTTGTTGATTGCCACAGTTATTCCATATCTCCCGAAAACTAAGACGTGCCAATCAAATCCTTAAAATAAATTCGGATTCAATGTGTCTAGTTGACTAAGTAAGATTGAAGGAAATACATTTCTATCAATTTACAGAAAATACGAGATATCCGTAGATTCTTCCATATTTCCGGAAAACACAGACGCGCTAGAATAATTTTGAGGATGGATTGGGATTTAGCAGATAAAAATGCGTCGAAATAACCCATTTTTTCCAAACGCGAATTAGGCTCTGCAAGTAAGTATATCAGATAAGCGCGAAATTCTTACACGTCGGTAACGAATTTATTTATCATTAATTTTATCAATTTCCCGTAATATCTAAAAAAACTGTGACGTGATGGGATTAGTTCAATGGGTCAAAATACATAAAGATATTTGGCGATGGGCGGTGTGGTAAGTAAAGCATTTGTCGTATGGATTTATTTACATATTTACAAGAACAGAGGAGCTTAAATAATGTCTTGTCCAATATTACCTTACCACAACAGCCCCGTTCAATTTGTGGAATCTCACCGCTAAAACCAAACTATATGTTTTTAAATTTGCTTTGTACTTCAGGTCTCAAAGTCATGACAGTTATTTTTTTGTAATGTTTTTCTGGGTAATTAATTGAATTGAAATTCTTGAATGGGCAAAATAATTATTTGAAGGCAAGCCAATTAAAAAAAAGAAACATAAATAATCAATGATATCCTACTCTAGTTCTAATCGCATGACTATTATGTACATACGAGGTGTGTAAATTAAGTAATGATACTGATTTGTTTTTTTTATTCAAATAGAATTACAATTCAAGGGGAAGAGAGAAAAGTCACAAGGACTCAAGCCAGGCGAATAAGGAGGCTGAAGAGCCACAGGATGTTTTTACTGGCTCAAAATTCGTTTACTGAAATGACTGTGTGACAAGGCGCATTGTGATGGTGCAACATCCAGTTGTTCTTGATGTTTGGTCTCACACGCATGACCCTTTTTCGAAGTTTTTCAAGAACCTCTCTGTAAAAGTGTTGATCTACTGTTTGGCCTAGAGGCACAAACTTTTTGTGGACAATTGACTGGCAAATGAAACAAGCAAATCAGCATGCATTTGATCTTCGACTTGCTCTTTCTTGCTTTTTTTGGGTCTTGGAGAACTTGAAGTGTGCCATTTCATGCTTTGGCACTTGGTTTCCGGGTTGTACTCAAACACCCAAGTCTCATCACCAGTAATGACACGTTCCATAAAATGGGGATCATTTTCAATTGATTCCAAAAGTCACGACACCTTTCTCTCCTGATGTCCTTTTGTTTCTGCGAAAGGTGTTTTGGAACCATTTTTGCGCAGATTTTTCTCTCCAGTTTCGACATTTTCATTTTGTAGACGAAGACCACGCAACGGAAGCCTTCCGCTACGTGGTTCATCTTCAATCGACTTGACAATCGAAAACAGTCACAAAGAACAAACAAATGACTCTAACAAGTTCAAACTTGTGCTTTCAATATTTTTCCTATTTTCAGCTCACATCGAAATATCGACTATATTTCCTGCGTATTCCCTCTTTTTAATCGTGTTCTGGCCTCCCCCCTAACCCTGCCTCTGCCCTTTTCAACGAGAAGGCCCCGGAGCAATTAACCGAAAGCAGGCATGGAACGCCGTTTGTTTCGGAAGTTGCTGTTTTAAATTAAACGGCCGGAGGGGCCAAGATTTACGTCGCCCGTCTTTGAGCAAATAACAAAACAAACGCGGAGAGGACGAAAATAGGAAGAAAAGAAGGGGGGGGGGAGGCAGTTTATATAACTTCTGTTTATGTATTTACGGAAGCCCCCGAATGTTTGTTATTTAGGTTCAACGCCATGCGACTGAGGTACGCTACAACGTGGCGTTGTCGGTAAAGTAGATTCCTTCGTAGTAAAGGTAAAGTAGAATTTTCCAGTAGAAATTGTATGAGGTAGCGAGAAATTCGCAAAATATCAAGTCGTAGTACTGATTGCAAAACACGCATTTTTATGGTATCACGTAAAGTTTTTGTACAAATTGTAAAATTATGACGTTTTTTGGAAATTTCTTTATGTTTTTACATTTTTTTTTTTGGGAAAGTCATATCATGTAAGCCCAAAACGTAATTTTTTCGGCTTAAGCGAAACCGTTTCACATCGAAAATCAAATGTTCACTGTTCACACAGTTTTTTCCCTTAAAATTAAATGGAATGTAATCAATATTGTTTTCGTACGCTTTACTGAACCCGATTAACCTATGCAGATCTTTTTTACTTGTATTTTTTATGTCTGTACTTTGAGCAAGAAGCGTAAAAGTGAAATCTCAGAATGTTTTGACGCGTTACTTCAGTATCGATCGCGAGTACATAAACAAACAAATTCGCCTGTGGACAGTGGTATGCAGGTTCAAAAAATATTTTGTCAACAGAACTTTCAAAACAAAAAAAAAGTAATGTACAACGTAAATTAAATTCGTGAAAATATGTATTCAATCGGATTTTGATACTTTGTCGGTGTAGAGAATTCTACAATCCATTTTTTTACTACGAGCAGTAAAATAATTAATTACTTGAAATTTTGTGAACTTATTGCATTATCCACTATAATGTACTTTATTACATCAATGATTAATTTTATTTTTACTTTTTTATAATTTTCTGTTTTTAATTTTCTAATAATTTTTATTGTATTTTCTTTTTTACTGGTGGACCGATTCTGCTCAGATATGGACGGTGTGTTTACAACATTTATAGTTATGGCCTGAACTAGGATAGGTGTTATATCTCTCATAAGTTTTTTTCTCAAAAAAGTCGAAAAATACTGACAAAAATTAGTATTTTTACCTCCAAAACACTTTCAAAAAATGAATTTTCAATATTCTGATTTCATTCTAGTTTAGACAATAGCCAGAGTTTAGAGTTCTACAAATTAAAATTCCATTTCGTACGTATAAAGTAAAATTACTTTTTTATCAACAGTTAACGATGACAGTAACATTGTTAAGGAACAAATTTACAATAAGAAAATCATTCAAATATCAATATTTATAGGTACAAAAAACAGTATTTTTTGTAATAAATTTATGGGCGTGTTAATTTTTCCCAGGAGTTTATTTTCTAGTTATTACTCTTACTCACTAGAATTATTACTCTTTGTTATATGTACAATAAAATACAATTTGTGGTGTTGTGATACTGATGAGTATGGTGATGGTAAACGTGCTTATATAGTATAAATGATTGTACATTTTGTTTTGGAATGTAAACTGGAATGTACAAATAACTGATAAAGTTCTTAATGTTGCTACGATAATTGTTTCTAATGCTTCTCTTTTCATTAAATAACAATTTTCTGGCTTGTTAATTATCATTACAAAAATTCTCAAAATGATAAAATACCCAGGTTATGTGTAATGGGGTATTCCATAGTTTTTGAGTTTAGTCTGTGTACCCATTTTAACTGAAAAGCCGTATCATAGGCGAAACATTTTTTTTTGTTCTGCATAATAAGATTGATCTCAACTTTAAGAGACAGTACTTTAGATAGTATTAACTGTCTGTGTTATCAGTTGAATGTTTCATTTAACTGACAGTTGATCTGAAGTAAGTTTAGAATTGAGATTGCGCTCTTGACCTCAGCAGCAACCGGCTGATCCGCCAGTTCTGCCGTATTCTGGAGATTTTTGGGCAAAAACTAAATTATTTTTTTGCTCGTCATCATTTTGACCGTGAAATTGACTTGACAATCGTAATTAAATCAGTGGGCTATCGCGGGAAGAATAAAGCGTTCAGTGGCGTAGCACTACTTAAAGTATGCCTAGATTAAGTCCCTCGTATGCATATTTTATTTACTATTAATTTCGAAAAATATGTAATTTTTTTTAAATCCGGCTAAGCCAATATGACGAACGCCACTGACGGTTTTCGAGGTTTCTAATGAGACAGAAATAATTGATTATATATTTTTCGGTGGAAAACTGGGACTAAATTTATTCTATTACTTTATTATATTCTGTTTTCCCTCATCTTCCATTCTGTGTATTCATCAGATGTTTGGATTAGCACAGCGCGGTGGTATTCCCCCTTGTTTACCCAAGCAGTACGTTTGTGCTTGCAAAGTCTGGGTATTATCCATAATTACAAGTTGTCAGAAGCAATTCCCGCGGACGATATTTAGATTCCTCCAGGCTATTGTGTCAAGATACTTTAAATTGTATTAGGGACAAATTATATTTTTTACAAATGCCGTTTTACCGAATTGTATCGTGTAGGAATAAAAAATGGCGCTAACTGGATGTGGAAGTACTCGTAGAATTAGAGTATAGTCGAAATCACTTTAATTTTCCCTAAAATGAGTCGAATTCGCCTACAATGGAGGTGGAAGAATGGTCAGTATCAGGAATCCAATTATTGTTGTGACCAAAAATTATGCAAAACGTACTCTGTCCAATGGATTATTACTTGTCATTTTTGGATAACTTGCACGCATGGTGTCAAAAGTTTCTGGAGCTGGATAACTCGAGAAATACGCCTCCTAGAGAAAAACAACCTTCATAAAAGTTGTAGGATTCTTCCCTGGCAATCCAATGGTGACCTTGGATTTGACCTTTACTATGATCTTGAAGGTTATGTCAAGGTCAACTCCGTTTTAACAAATGGGACCCCCTATATTTGAAACCGTAAATGAAAAGAGCGAAACATTTTACAATCGATTATGACCTTGACCAACTCTTGGGATCTGACCTTCAAGGCTATACCAAGGTCAAATACAATTGAGGCATTGCAGCTTGATAAACACGCATCATGGAAAAAAGTTGACCAAAATAAAGACCTATCTAGCCATCTAAGGGAAAACTCTTTACTCTCCAGCCGGCTAAGGCAAGACTCGTCCAAACAGTCTTAATTATTAGAATAAGTGATCAAAGTGTGCTCCGTTAACCTAATGACATTAAGCTAATCGATAATAAAGCTGTTGATTGCGTTCATGAACTACTCAGCTGGGATAACATCGCATTCGTCTAGTATACGTTATCGTAATTCTTATTTTTGCGGCTTTGTTTTGTACACCCTATTTTTGAGATAACCCTACAAAAACTGAGTACTGAAATTGAGTACGTACGACCATAACAAGGTCACCACCATATTCAAGGTCATGGTCAATGTCAAATTCAAGGTCACAAT
Source organism: Aromia moschata (assembly GCA_029963805.1). Taxonomy (NCBI): domain Eukaryota; kingdom Metazoa; phylum Arthropoda; class Insecta; order Coleoptera; family Cerambycidae; genus Aromia; species Aromia moschata. Next base: position 31,489 of record JAPWTK010001056.1, on the reverse strand, counting down.
TTAATTGCCAGGGCAAAATCCTACAACTTTTATGAGGTCATATTTCTCTATGAGGCGTATTTCTCGAGTTATCCGGCCGTCCCGGAACTTTTGACACGCACTGTATGCTCAGTGCAAGTTATCCAAAAATGACAAGGAGTAATTCATTGGACAGAGTATGTTTTGCATAATTTTTGGTCACAACAATTGGATTCCTGATACTGACCATTCTCATAAGAATGAGCTCAGTTTGGTAAACTTAAGGTGAATAAAAAAAAAGGGAAAAGCACTCGAGACAAAAATCTCGATATGAATCAGAATGGCTGATTTTGTTAATATTGGCCAGCTATGGGATCTTTTTAAGTTGTAATATGATTGTTTTTTGTCAATATGGCCAAACAAAGTTCAAATACTTCTCCTGTAGAAAAGTTCCATGGTAAAAATACCACCCAGTCACTAGATAGCCATGCAACCGCGAAAAGTGACCAAACATGGCTCATTTTTGGCCAGTGGATGGCCAGATGTTATACCTAGAGTTACATCCATGGTCGGGAACTCAAAAGAGCACCGTTCGCTTGCTTAAGGCAGAATGATATAACCCTAATCTGCAGATATTTGAAAAAAAAAAACATTTTTTGATGTTCTCATCCCGTGAGACAAAATAGCCGATATCTCGTAATCTGTTCATTATTAAATTTTACGCCCAGCAAAACTTTTGATCAGGACGACCCAAGGGACAAAAAAATTGCTATTAAAAAAATTTACCGAGGGCCAAAATCATAGGGTTTTGTGCGGGGTCCTTTAATAAAAATCGCCAAAAGAGAGATTGAAACGAGATTTGAAATCGTCCATTCCAAAAACCCTTTCAAGGAATTATAATCTACACATGCCAATTGAAATTCAACTTTTAAATTCCACGTTCAATTTATAGTTTATCAGATACTGTCTTCAGCGTTTGCTAAAGGTATAGGTATTTATTCTATTTGAAATCAGTATCCTTGTCAATGTCTATATCAATGTCAATAGAAAATATTTCGTCTGTTATCTAATATATTAATTATTCATAAAATCAACTCTTAGTAAATAAGCGTAGAATGTTAAGTATATAACGCTCATTTCATTTTGTAATGAGTCGACAATGATTATTTATTAACTGGAGTGGTGATACGGTTTCTTATCTATAATAAATAATATATCGTTATGTATTGTTTTCAATATGTTTATTAAACGTATTTACAAAAAAACGTATGTCGGCGAAGAAACTGGATTTTAAATTCGAAGACTATTGTCCTATACGAAGATAATGTTAGAGGTATAAAAAATAAGTCTAAGAAATATTATACATGTATACGAGTATAATTATAGGAGAAATATATGGACATTCAAAAAAAAGGTCATCAACTCTGGCTATGAACGAGAGAGATGGAAATAGCGGTCATGTCTAAGCTTTTCGGTTATGTCAAACTTTTGACAAGTAACTGTCACAATTTATAAAATAAACAATGGCTGTCATATGATGTGACAGTTTTGATAAGTAAATAAGGTTATAAATTCGATTAAGTCTAGAAATACGTCTTTTTTTCTCGGCCAACTTTGATGACATTATTCTACAGTAAATTCGTAAAGTTGACCAACATATCCATTTTTTGACCATTTGACCAATTTGCTATGCAGTAATTTCTATAGGTGGTCCTTCCACTATGATACTGAAATCTACATCAAATGTAGTACAACTTCTCTAACTCGACCATCTAAATTCAGAGTAATAACACAGAGTACCAGCGCTGAAGCACAGACCCGGTCTAAGTAATGTTTTTGGGGTCACTGAACACGAATCAGACTCAGTTTTCCTCGTTTACCTCTAGTTTTTTTTTCTAACCTCAAAAACACATTTTATACGGTAGCTTGGCACACAAAGCCAGTCACTATACAGGCACACAAAGCCAGAGAAGACCATTCCCCTTCTACGTTTTTAAATGCACTGAATCGAATTCTGAGGTAAGGATGCATTTACGACTATCAGTTCTACCCCTAGGTAGAGAAAAATTCAATCAAAATATCAAAAATCCCTATGAAACACACTAAATAAGACACCATGTTACGACATGGGTTACGACTTGACGAGCTGGTGGGAATGATCTAACAATAACGCTAACCCTCAGAAACCTTCAACCTTACGACACACATATTCAAAACCCCATAACCTTACAAATATTAACCTTGAATGGAAGCATGAATATGATCCAATCATGATCCAAATGAATCATCGTGAAATTCCAAAGCTAAGGTTGGTTATGAGGTTGGTTATGAGGTTGGTTATGAGGTTGGTTATGAGGTTATAATCATATAACCTCATAAACTCCAAACCCTTAACCTTAAAAATCTTATAAGTAGGTCCTGCGAAATTTGGGACACGACAACGTTATGAAAAGGCATGAATACCTTTGAAGAAACCTAATGAAGGGGCATGAATATGATCCAATCATATATCTCAACCCTATAGCCTCGAAACTCCATAGCTTCGAAATTCCATAGCTGTGAAATTTCATAACCTCATAATCTAAAACCCATAAATCTAGAAAACCTTATATCTAGGGCCTACAAGATCTAGGACAAAACAACCTTATGGAAGTCAGCAAGCCCTAGGTTACGTGGTTATAGGAGTCTACTTCTCGAAGATAAAGTTTCGGGGTTATATGGCTTAAGATTTCTGGAATTGAAGGTCATGATTGAATCATATTCATCATTCTTCATCATTTGCTGCGGTTTAGCAGTTGAGGTTATGGGGTTTTGTGTATGTGTGTCGTAGGCTTGAATGTTTCTGAGGCTTGGGTTTATTTTTAGATAGATCATCCTCGTAACAATACAGTCATCAGGTTGTCAAGTATATGACATGGTGTCTGATTTAGTGTTTTTCATAGGGATTTTTTTTCCTAGGGGAAGAACTGATCCTAAATAAGTAAATGCATCCTAATCTCAGAATTTCATTCAGTGCGTTGAGAAACGTAGAAGGAGAAGGAATCTTCTCTGGCCTTGTGTACCTGCGTAATCAAGCTACCGCGCAAGATGTGTTTTTTGAGGTTAGAAACAAAAACTAGCGGCAAACGAGGAAAACTGGAACATTGGAAAAACTTTTGTTGTCCTGTGTACTTAATTGTAACATGTGAGTTGTGAATAATGTTTTTTCTGCTTTTACATTTAGAACGTGGTGTTTACTTAGCTAATTTCACATACTCTGTAAATAATCTGTAAAATCTGAGCCTAAAACTCGAAGAAAATTCATTGATAATATGCCGTTGCAGTTGGAAAACTGTGCTTAATAGATTTTATGTAAATAAACTTGAAGAAACAACTTATACGATAAAAGGAACTGCCATTTTAAATAGAACTTTCTGTACAACATTCCGATTGATTCTCTGTTAAAAGCCTACGACTATCATATTATTGTAATCTACTTTTTTTATGTCGTTATACTCGCACTGAAATTCCGTTTGAAAATTGGAAGGAAGCGTCCAACAAAAGCTTGTAAAAATGTAAACGAACGCTACTCACTCCTTTATTATTCAGCTCGGCCGGATTTTCTCCGGCTGCAGACAATAACCTTCCTGTCTCTCATCTTTTTTTTTGTGTATGGATTACCCAAAAGGAAATTGAAATTACCATTGTCCTCTTCCTGAGATGCATCGCGAGATTTGATTAATGTGTTCATTGTGATCGTAAAAAGTGAACGACACGAATATTAAAAAAAATCGTCGATTGTTATTACGCTTTAATTTGGTTTTTAAAGTTTTAAAAGGCGTCTTTTTAAAGGTCAAGATTGTGTGGATTTTTGCGCTATTATATTAAAGAATTTTTGAAAAGATATTTGGAAAAATCTCATTTAATGTTTCAAGAGAACACGCTTAATAGTGTAATTAATATATTCCTCATTTATATTAAAGAAATTAAAAAATGGGGAAATAAATACCTCATAATTTTACATAGAGGGGGGGGGGAAAGGCCAAAAAGAAAAAATAAAATGAACCAAAAATATCACGAAAATTCAAAAAAAGCCCTGTACGCCACACATTACACCAACAAAAATTTAGGATTAATATCCCTCTAGATCTATCTGTGTTTTATTAAAATTTCAGGAACAGTGATTTTTACGAAAACGATACTAACGATGGTAGAATTTTGAATTTTCGTGATATTTTTTGTTTCAACTTTAGATTTTATTCATGTCTAGGAAAATTTTTTTCAAAATGACTCAGTTAGTCAAATAGATACACTGAAGATTTCCCTTTAATACGAGTCCAACAACTTCGAAAGGGATTTACTATTTTCGAAGTTATTTACGTTTCATTGAAAACATTGAAATTTTACTTTTTTAGCGATATCTTTTCACACAATCGACATACCGCCTTCAACTTCGGCTTATTAGACGCAGAATATCACAAGCTATAATCCTCTCTGAAGCAAAAAAATCAATGCTGTAATACAAAAATTATCAGAATTTAAGCAAACTTCAAAAAAGTGGGTGTATGGTAACTTTCGTTGCTTACTGTATTCAATTTTCGTCACTTTCCTGAAAAAAACATCCGAATAAATTTGAATTATAAATTGACGTAATATATTTAGAACTTATTTTTTTATACAATAACCTCAAAGAAAACTGATATGCTGAATAAAATAATAAAAACCATCGCTTACCAAAGCTAATTTATTCTGCAATAAATATTGTATCTTGTTACACTCTAAAATTTTAAATTTTTTAAATAAAAATGCACGAAAACTGTATAAAACTATAGAGATTACCGACATGTAGTTCTAGCGGAGTTTTATCCGTGTGTTATTTACCTACTTTTGTCTAGTGAGAAAACAGTTAATAATTGTATCCACTCACTTTGTCGCAACATTAGCCATAACGGTAATAAATAAAATTCTTGTAACTCCGCAACAGCGTCTCTATAAAAAATTAAAATCACTCGATATTCTTTTAACGATGATTTATTAACAGGCCAGTACTACGAAGCAGGAATATTAGCTATACAACGTGCACGTTTCAGGTAAAGCCTTTGCCAAATTTCGCGTAGTTTGTCAGTTGGTGAAGGTTTGCTGAAATCTAATTGTCAGATCTCATATAGCAGATTTGTATCTAGCAATGGCTCGTGTCGAAATAATTGGAAGGGACAAAGGATTTCAGAAAAATGGAAAATATTATAATTATTAGAGTGTGGCCCATTAAGAATCGCTTCTGATTTTTTATTTTATTTTAAGTTATTTTACTATTTGGTATCAAAAGTAGGGCACAAAGAATTGCATTTTGTGAAGAATGACAGTTTGATATTATCAATGCAAGGTCTACTATAATATACTTCAGAGGGTCGAAAATTGAGGAAAAACTTGGATTTTTTTTAAGCAAAGAAACAATGACGTCACTGTCTTCGATATCCTTTAAGACTAGTGTATACATTAGTTTTGAAGAATGCCGAAGATAGTTACGTCGCTGTTTTTTCTGCTAAAAAAATTATAAAACAATTTTTCAATTTTGTACTTCCAAAAAAATATTACTGTAGACCTTGGATTGATAGCAAACATTTTTGTACCCTTGTTGACAATAAAATCAGTCTAATTGGAAAATGAATACGCAAAATGCTATTTTAAGTTTTATTGAAGCGCAAATTTTAAACAATTATAATAAAAAAAATTTCCTAAATTTGACAATATTCAATAAAAATTTTCAATAAAATTCAATATTTTACTGCACCTTATTTACCGGGAATAACTGTAGACAGAATCAAGTTCTATTTTAGACTATTATAAAATAGACTCGAATACCTTTAATTATGTGTTTTAAATACATATGTATGTGTCTGTCAGTTGACTGGCAGGCATTAAAAATGTTTGTTAAATAGAGATAGTGCTTTTTAGATATAAATTGAAATATTTGCTTAATGATTATGCAGTAGTAATGGATAAATTTGATAAAAGTGTCGTGAAAAATCACTCATACACAGCAAACGATTCATGTGAGTTGACTGTGACATGTAGTTTGCAAATGCCTTTGGAATTTTGTTTTTCTCAAATTCATTGAACGGCAACAACTCGAACTTCAATATCGAAATTCTGTCCTGTGAGCGTTAATGGGTTAATGGACGTTTTTTTTGGATGCCTCTTTATTTTTGCCTGCTGAAACCAAATGTGATCTCAATTTGGCTCTTATACGTCGGGATTTTTTTCTACAATCAAAAATACCTTCAACTTTTCGGGGGTATTTTTGACTGTAGACAAAAATTCTGATGTATAAGAGCAAAACTATGGTCAGATTTGTGTCAGGAGGCAAAAATACATGGGAATAATATTGTCTAGTCTGATGCACAGGCTACTTTTTTTTCTTTAGCCGTGTAATTGTAATTATTATGACACCCATAACTAAAAAAATCCGAATTCCAGTTTATTTGCGGTGACAGTTTTTAATAAAAATTTAAATTACTTCAAGATTACCAGACTGAATTGTCGCGTACGTGAATTGAATTGTCGTCGGGTCTCCCGAACACGCTCAACGGAACATACGAGGCGGCGACTGAATAAATTATCGAAAATCGTTTCGTGTTCTTCCTGCCGTCCGGCAATTTAAAAAAAAAACATTACACGGTTTCTTGTTGGTGTAATCATGCGTTAATTACGATAACGGTTTCGCTCCTGACGATTTACCCGTTCATTAAATACTTTCCAACGAGTTTGTATGCATGACAGGGCGTATTACAAATTTTCATTCGAAAATTTCGGCCAATTTTATATACAGTGTAGGTATGTCGTGAAGAACCGGAACACTCCTAAATCGAAGACGTCGAATAACACAGGCCGACAAGATTTTAACCCAGAAACCAGAATAGGTATATTTTTCCAAAGGTTTTTCATGCGAATCCGAGGTCCAAATCTCTCAATTGGCTCTGGTTTTCGAGATATCCTAACCCTAAAAGTGCAAAAAAAAGCGATTTTGGCCTATATTTGAGGTTATTGAGGAATCGCATTTTTTTTTCTCAAAAAACTATGAACAACATCTTAAATAAAGTACATGCCTTGCACTTTTAAATGACGTCGAGTTTACTCAAATATTTTTTTTTCGCTGCGATATCGCATTTTGAGATTTTTAAGTTTGTCAATTTCTCTATAATTGAAAACTTATTAAGGATCGCGTGTACATCAAACAGTTGATTGGTTTTTTGATTAGAATACACTGAAAATGTTTTAAATTCAATAACAGGTCAGTGTTTTCTTATGTGAAAAGACTGAAAGCATTGACCTGTTATTGAATTTCAAACATTTCAGTGTTTCGTAATCAAAAAAACCAATCAATTGTTTGATATACACGTGGTCCTTAATGGGTTTTCAAATATAGAGAAATTCACAGACATAAAAATTTCAAAATGCGATATCTCAACAAAAAAAAAGAAGATATTTGAGCAAACTCAACGGCATTTAAAAGAGCAAGGCTTGTATAGGATGCTGTTCATAGTTTTTTGAGAAAAAAAATTGCCATGCTACATAATCTCAAATATAGGTCAAAATCATTATTTTTGTACTTTTAGTTTCGGATATCTCGAAAACCAGAGCCGATTGAGATATTTCTGAACCTCGGATTCCTAATCCGAGGTTCGCTGAAGTCAGCGCATTAAAAACCTTCGAAAAAAATGTATTCTGGTTTCTGGGATGGAGGGTCGGCTTAATTTTGTCGGCCTGTGTAATGCTCCTCTTACTATGTGTTTCAAATATACTGTACCCTCACTTTGAGCGTTTACAGAAAAAAACCGATGGACCGAATTAAACCATTTTTCACACATGGTTTCTTGTACTTATTCACTATAACATGCTAAAATAGCGAAAAGTTGTGTAATTAACTTTTCATGATATTGTTTACATAATTGTACCGAATTTCTGATTTCTGTTAAAGGTTTCTGAAAGAAAACTGATTTCTATTAAATGATTATAAATTTTTTATGAAAATAATTTTCACAAAAGCGTGTTTTGAAACCACATACTTCAAGTTTTAGAGAAACATAAAATGAACCTTATATTTTATATATGATTTTTATGTATTTTTTTTTAATTATATATGAATTTTCTTTTAGTTGATGAGTTATTAAATAAAATATGTCATAGGGCATCTTCGTTAATATTAAAAACGGAGAAAAATGTTTTTCTCATATGTACCTCATAGGTATATATGTATATACCTATATTTCTATCAAATACTCCCGAATAATAATACAAACTTGGATCAAATATTTCTTTATTTTACTAATAGAGTAGTTAAACTTTAATATACCGGCAAATAGCGTAAAAAATAAATACATTTTTGCACATAATAGGTCATAACTCCACAAATGGATAAAATATAAGTTGAAATTTGTACAGCTTATTAATAAGTACTTAAGTAAAAGCCTGTAATTTTTTTCAAAACATTTGACTCCTCAGTTTTCTCAATTCACATTGAAAGTGAGGGCTCAATAAATTTGAAATGCCTAGTAGTTAAAAATTCATTTGTGCCCTACATTTTGACATTATAATCTTTTACACTGGATAATAAATTAAAAAGTTACAGGGTGTTCTGTAAACTTTTAAAACCGCAGAATCATAGTTAATTCAAAAGTACTAAACTATCGTTTTTGAATACCTATCCACCAGGAAAAATTTTCAGTGTTTTTTTTTTGTATTCGATAAAACACAACCAGGCCATATCTATTGTTTTGACATGACGCATGCATTATTGATTATAACGAGCCGTCCGAAAAAAATTAATCTTAAATTTATAACCTTATTTAATTGTCAAGGCTGTTACATTATGTGACAGCTATTATTTATTTTACATTTGTGACAGCCACTTTTAAGTGATAGCCACAGTTAAAAAATTGACGGTTTATACATTCACCAAAAAAGAAATTTATTTTTAGTAAAAATTGTATTATTTTTTAAATAATATGTACAAGTGAAAAATGCATATTTAATTCATAATTCATAAGTTACTTTTTTATTTATGTGTGTACTTTTCTTTGTTGCAGGTAAGTGAAGTGTTCAATGACGATTTTTTTTGGTAACCTTAGGTAAGCAATTTCAATTTCACCTGCAAATTTAGTAAATAACAGCAATTGTCTATTCACAATATTATTAGGACTTTTTTAAAATTAAATGCGGGGGCATATATATAAATAAACAAACCACCTGGAAAAAAGTGACAATTTTTTTGTCGCCTCAGCCAGACTGCGTAACTGGGATTCTATTAATAAATCAAAATGTATGCAGTGCAGATGGTGATCATAATTTTTGCAATTCTGAAAAAAAACCTTGTGTGATAGTCATCCAAAAATTTAAGTAATACATACTGCAATAATAAAGACCAAAGAACGGAAGGAAGCAACTGCTTCTTCGTGACATAAGAGCCATCAACTTGCTGACCAAGGTCAACAGATCAGTCAAGGTTATAGACGGACTTAAGAGGTCCCTCCCATACTAAGCAACTTGGACTTCCTATTTCATCCGTCTCTCAGTTTAGTGTATAAGAATTAACCAGAAATTATTTGTTCACTTTCTGAAGAAAGTAGATAGGTATGAGAAAACATTTGGCAACTTGTAGCCTTATTTTACCAGGGACTACCAAGCCAGCGGCAACTCATAGGGTTGGTGAGAGCTGGGTTCGTGGGTTGAGCAGAGCCAGCAATTTTTTATATAGGGCGCCACTCGGTTATGAAAATTATAGGTAGAGGTAGCCGAGAACCTCCTTCGTTGATGGTTACCTAATTACATCGGCTAGCAATGGGCAATAATGAGGGTGTGTGTTGTATTTCTGGCAACTAAAAGACTACTATAAAATAAAATTTACTTATCTGGTACTGTTAAGTGCACAATATAAAGATTTATAAAAATGTAAATGCCCACTGTGGGGTTTATATACCTTATGAAGCTGAAACGATGAAAAATAAAATGGTATAAAATACGCTGTAAGTAAAACGGTGTGAGGCTGTAGGCAGCGACACCCGGATAAATTAAGTAAGGAAGTTCTAGAAGTTCCCCTTACATTAATTAAAAATGTACCAAAAAAAAAGTATAAAAAAACTAAAGCTTAAGCGCAATATAGCTTATCTGTTATCCACGGGAACGATGCTTCCAGGCTGTGGACAGCGATGAAACTCCAACTAAAAGGTATATTCTGTCCTAGGTACGGACCCTACTTCATACTTCTGAGACACAAGCCAGCACTCTGGTTGAAATGCCTAGGTTGAGATCAAAAGAGAAAAACGAAACTACTCCATCACTCGGACGGTACCATTTGTAAACCAAAAATTATTCTTTTACAATTAAGCGGAAAAAACCTCTAATTAGAGGGTTTTGCTCATTCTAAAAGAGCCATTAAAAGGAATACTCTATGCCGAAACATGTCACAGACGAGACGGTTAAAGAAGATAAAAAATCACCTCTAGAACGTTGTGCTCTGAGGGAGAAGAGACGAGAGGTCGGTGCTGTTAGAATGCCCAGGGTGTAAGCTCTCTTTCTCCATAATATGATCCTTAACAAGGGTTGTAGAGGCTTACAAACTTAATTGCCGGATCGGACCCGCTAAGACGACCTGCCGTCCGCCGCCATGCTTTCTCGAAAAAAGCAAGGCTGATCGTTGACGTTAGCCACGGGATCGATATTACCGACTCAGAAATGATTTACATTTAATCATAGGAAACCTAATAGAAAGTAGAAATATACCGTAAGGACTGTTGTAAAGACAAGGAGAAATCTTGACTTTATTTATAAAGTAAAAGATTAATTTTGGTGAAAACGTGAGGCGCCATCTATGAATCAGTGGAACGACCTCAGGCCCAATGAGCCGTTAACCGTGCAGGCCTGACATCCAGAATAAATGCCACTTGTGTCTCTGTAATATGTAAATGCTACAAACTTTATCATAGGAATATTCGCGACACCGGTTGTTGACATTGGAATAAGTTCACAACTGTGGAAGGAAGTTATGTTGAAAAATTAAATTTTGCTTCACCCCCACCCGCCATTTTCATGTTCATCTATTTTACTTAATCATTCACCCTCGTACGTCAGCTCCAATAGTTTCGCACCTTTCTTGTGCCCATTAGTCTCGCTAAAAAAATTGTACCAATTACTTTTTTCCCTCGTTCGGAACGTACTCGTTCACCGCTGAAACGTTTTTCGTTTACTTTCGCACAGCCTACGTGATCTCTTTTATTGTTCGCGCTTATCGTCGCAGTGTAACAGTGTATCAAACCTATACGGTTTCTTTTGTTTTTGCGGTAACGTTACACATTGACGTTACACATTCGTTTGCTACATACTTGATGGGTATTTCCTCTGCTCGATTTACCTGGAATAAGAGAGTCATTCCAGTTGCGCAAATGCAGGGAAATGATAAGACATTAGCCAGGAAAACATGTATATTAATGAAACAATTAATCAGTGATATGACGCAGTCACTGAGTATTATTATTGTTACTGTTATGACGGGAAGTGGGGTATTTATGAAATGTTAGGTAAATATTGTAAACAGAGATATATTGTGCAAACTAAAATATAATTTTTAATTAGATTCGCAGAACATATACGAGATGTGCAAATTAAGTAATGACACTGGTTTTTTAATTTTTTTTTGTTCGAATATAATTCCAATTCAGTATTGTCTCTTTCAAAAATAACTTCCTTGGGAAGCCACACAGCGCTGGAGACGGTTCTTCTATTCCTCAGAGCAGTGCTGGAACTCATATACTGGAATAGCCTTCAGCCATTTGAATGTTTTCTATGGTCCCAAAATGCCGTCTCTTGAGGTGATTTTTTAATCTCGGGAAGAGAAAAAAAGTCACAAGGGCTCAAGTCAGGCGAATAAAGAGGCTGAGGAGCCACATGAATGTTTTTACTGGCTAAAAACGCATTTACTGAAATGGTTTTCTGACAAGGCGCATTGTCTTGATGCAACATCTAGTTGTTCTTGATGTTTGATGTCACACACATAACCCGTTTTCAAGAACCTCTCTGTAAAAGTGTTGATTTACTGTTTGACCTGGAGGCACAAACTCTTGTGGACAATTCCCTGGCTGTCAAAAAAAGCAAATCAGCATGCATTTGATCTTCGGCTTTTCTTGCTTTTTTGGGCCTTGGAGAGCTTGAAGTGTGCCATTCCATGCTTTGTGCAAGACACCTTTCTCTCCTGACGTCCTTTTGTTTCTGCGAAAGGTTTTTTGGGACCATTTTTGCGCAGAATTCGCAAAATCTGATGAACAGTGGTGTGATTCAAATTTAACTCTTCCCCAAGCATTCTTGTCGTCAACCGACGATCTGAACGCAGAAGATCCTATCAAGTATTCTATCGATTTTTAGTCGGTTCTTGAAGATGAAGGCCTTCCGCTGCGTGGTTCATCTTCAATCGACTCTCTTCCTTCTGAGAATGCCCTAAACCACCGAAAAACCTGGAAAATCACTGTCTGCGTAGGCGTGTTGAAGTTTTGCAAAAGTATCCGTTGCACTGTGTCCAAGTCTGAAGCAAAACTTGATAACACACCGTTGCTCCAAGTTTATGTCACTCATTTTTAAAACGCACTAGAAATAAACGGTTTACGAAAACAGTCACGAAGAACAAACAAATGACTCTAACAAGTTCAAACTTGTATTGGAGGTGCATTACATGTTAACCTACCGCCCTTCCAAGTCCCGTCTCCGCAGTGTTGCTAGATCGGGCGCTACGTTGACAGTCTCATTACTTAATGTACTCAGTTCGTATAAATACAGTGAGTGACAAAATTATTCGTAATGATAGAAAATAGGAAAAACAAAAATCTTTTGAGGTAAAAAAAATAAAAACGCAATAAATAGGTTGGCATATCATCTACTTAAGTTTTAAGTGATGGCAGGGGACGTATCATTCCTAATCTCCAACATTTTTCCCTTTACCGTGTGTTTACTTGAAAAATAAAATCTGCGTGACCATGATTCCATTTCAGGCCACAAAATGTCCAGTTAGGTTGACGTGGGAGCTTTGAGATGGCACACGGAACTGCTGTGAACTGTTAGACAACAGTCATTGTTCAATAACTAGTTCGATGTTTTGGATCTGTGTCAGATTGAAAATAATAGTTTCCTTGTAATTTTGCGGCGCTTGATGCGAGATTATTTAATATATTATTATATTATTTATATAGAAAAGTTTAAATGTGTGTAGTAAATGTAGTGTTTCCCCTTCAGCAGCGTTAAAAACGTTTTGTAATTAAAGTTAATCATCAGGACGTCTTAGATCACATTCAATAGCGATCCACTAAGCTAATCATCGCCAGTGCCCAATCACAAAACGGTACTGGCGGGCTATACACTCTCAGTTGTTGTCCGTTTTGTGTTATTAATTTTTTCGTCTCGATTTTTTCCAGCCCGTCACGTAATCTATTGGATAATACATTGCCCTCGCGAAAATATCGAGCTTTATTCAGAAGTTTTTACCGGCTAGTTTTTTTTAAGGACCGCTCGACAAATTAGATTATTTATTATCATACAAGCGGTACCTCTACGTCTAATCACCTTCTTTGAGGAACAGTTAGGTCTTTTAGAGTACGCTAATAGTAATCCTTTTTTACGAAGGTACCTGGTATAATGGATATTTCACGGTTTTCAAAGTGGAACATCGCTGTATGCCCAAAATAACGCGGTGCGATCGTTAAAAAAATTAATTCGATTAGGTAATCAATGGTGAAAACACTTTTACCTCTTTGTTATACTGTAATAATTTAATTATGTCTTTTTTTTGAAAATTAAGGGTTCTGGTTACTATCTAGTTCTGGTAAAAATAAATATTAACGTGGAGGTAGATGAAGGTATCGTTGGGGAGAAGATAAAGCGGTTATTTACAGAGTCGAACTCGGCTTAAGTGCACTTTCATAGGGGTAACAACTGCTGTCACCAAAATACATTAATTATGCCCACATACGTTTCTGTGGTTCATGGTTTTTAGTACATCAACATTAGACTGTATCAAAAAAAACGACTATTTTTTTTTCAAATTTCAAAAAATGTTTCCCATATTAATTAAATGGGAAATAGAAAATCGCGATGAGTCACCTCTTAATATTAAAATTAAGAGCTGACTCAACTGACTTCAAGACATCCTGAACAATATTTTCAGAGTAATTTTTGAAAAAAAATAGTCGGTTTTTTTGATACAGTCTAATCAACATGGTACCTAATTCCCAAATATACTCAGGCTTCAGTGCAAGTAAATTAACCTGTAAATATACGCGTAAGCATGTTCTCTGATATTTTTTGTGGGTGTAATAAATCTTAAAATAAAATGCTTTCGTTTTTAAATTGGTGATGCATTTTTTATAACAAAATCTTAAGATGAAATGGACAATTTACAGTACAAATGGACAATTTTTATTAGGCGTTCAGTTCTATCGAAAGCGGTCAATAGACGAAGAAAGAAATTAAAGAACAAAAAAAAAAATTGAAAAAAAAGTCGTGTCATACTTTTCGAAATTTAGATTTTAAACTTTCAATCCTCAGAATAAGGGTGAAAACTACCCCCAACAATTTTGAAAACATTTTTATCGTATTCTACCCAAAAAAACACATCGAAAACCATTGCAACCTTCTTTTCAATTTTTTTCATTTTCTTAATGAGAAAGATTGAAATTTTTAGAGTCGAAACGAAAATTTGTATTTTCTCACCCTCACCATCCCTCTCCTTGTGGCTCAAAAAATCTAAAATTTTAGGGAAGTTAGTTTTTTAGCAAGTACTATCGAATGTGATAGGTATCAAACAGAATTTTTTTTTGACCTCACTTAGTTGGCGTGAAATGCCCCATAGGAAGTATTTGTGAGGAAATTAGGTGAATTTTTGTTTTTTAACTCTCTTCTGTAGCACATCTTATATTATTGAAACTTTTTAATGTGTCCAAATTTGCATTTCTGTCCGACTTCTCGTAAGTTTCAAAACTTTCTCCGATGCCTGTCCTTTTTTTTCTATTTTTAAATAAAAGCCAGCTAATGTTTTCAACTTAGTTGACAATAAAGCCACAGACCTTACAACAGGGATGCCTACATTAGCTCCGCCCGTGAAAAATCCAAGTAATTTGAGTTCATCTTCAATATTCAGCCTCACGCCCCCCACATCAACATATCCTTCAACAGGGCAAGTTGACGACGTGTTTGAAAACCAAGTGGCTCGTCTGTGGGTCGGTTAAGTAGTTGGTATAGTTAAAAGCACAAATAAAGTACTTGAATACGTACGTATCCAATAATCCATTTCGTTAAAAAAGTGACAATCTACTTATACATTCCAAGGCTTGCTGTAATTGCAATAAACATCTCTTCTGTATACATTCCGAAATTATTTCCACACTGTAAATAGAAATAAGTAAATATATTTTTCGCAATGGGACGTTACGAAATTCGTCGAAATACCCCGTAATTGTATGTGTACCTATCTTATGAATGTTTACAATGTTTATTAGCGGTTGGTGTTTTACGTTTTCATATGTTGTTCATGCTGTACACACAAATATGTAAATTACATTAAAACGGGGCCACCACTGTAAAAAAAGTTATTAGGTTCCATAATATAAAGGTGCGTAGTAAAATTATATTTAGTTTAGGTATAGTGCGTACACTCGGTATTGTTTTATGTTGCGAAAAATAAAGTATGTGGAAGTTTTGTCTGCAAAAATTAATTTTGTGTAATGAATTTTGTAGTCAAGTACAAACTAATAAATTGTATCAGTTTACGATATAATAAATACTAGTTAACTTTTGCTATCACTAGTCAAATTTTATCAATCTATGGGACAATGAATTTATATGGCCATAGAAAAATATTAGTAGTCCGGTATTGCGTTTTCAAATTGTGGTTCAAAAAGCGTTAAAGTATTGTCTATACTTATCTAATGGCCTATGACGGTTGACTTTTACGCGACAAATGGAGTATACAGGAGATTTTTACCAATTTCATTCAACTATGATTTCTTTTTTAACATACATAATAGTTATAATCGCCGCATATTAATAGGTTTTCCCTCTTGTCCGCCACAAAAAGCAGCACGAAAGTGAAATTTCTCCGCTTTTCTCCACCGCTATATGCCATTAGATAAAATCGAGGTGTAATAATATCATTTACGGCTGTAGCTAACACGTATCATTACGGTTTTACTGTTATGTACGTACTTTTACCCGAGCTCAGTTTCGTTTTTTTAGACAAACAGTAAAAGTCGTATTAATTAATTACAATATATACATATTAATACTAGGATATTGAGCAACAACAGATATTTACGCAGGGGTATTGATATCTAATTAACCTAGAATGTTTGAAACAAACGCAGTAACCATGGAAACATATACCGTGATAAATAAATGGTCATAGTAGGCTAACTTGTAGAAATCACTGCTTCTATTTGTTGAATTTTAAAATTTCTACATTACAGATATGTATATGTTTTGATAATAAAAATCCCACTAATGATTGTATATTAAACAGGTATGATATGTTTATTATAATAAAATTATTATTTCACTGTGTGACTGAAGAATGTCTTCTAATTACCATTTTGAAAATAATGGTAACATTAGTGGTAAACTTTGTGGTGGAGTAACAGTTTCTACCTTGCTTTTCTTTCACCTTTTACTTTCTACAACTCTTCTATTTGCACGTGTCTATTTGCACGTGCTCTGTACACTGTTATACAATATGTGTCTGTTGGTGTAGATAGTAAAATACTGAGAATGTGTGGTTATGGTTAAGGATGCTCTTATTGGATAATGACTTGTGACGTAATCTTCGACCATGCCCACATTTGAGAACTCCCATGACAATTGGTTCACTACTTGTGGAATGTGTTAAGATTAAGTGAATCTATTTAGGTATACATATACATACTTAAAATCTAAAGAAGATTTCGAAGAAAAGTATTGTAAATATAGTCTTGTGACTTAGATGGTGAACTTATGCTTGTCCCCTCGTATACGTGCTCTTTGAAAATTCTCGATAAACACGTGAGCCGCATTCTTTTTAAACAATAATTTGCACTTAAAAAATGACATTGGCATTCACGAGGATAATTTTGCTACGGTAACGTGCTGCTAATTGAGGATATGCAACAAGTGCATGAATATTGTTATTTGTGTTTTATGCAATAATAACTTTAATAGAGTTGTTAAACGTGTGTCGTTTCCGCAATTCCGGATTTGTTTGCAAATTATGTAATAAATCAGTGGATTGCCATGATATATTAATTGTACATATTTACATACATATGTATATTTCATGACGCGTGGTTTCGACTTGTGATCTGTGACTTTGAGCTCACCTTCGCAAACTGTTTTAACAATTAAAAAAGTAATAGAACCTATTGTGTTTCCGAGCATAGTTTTATTCGTATTTGATCACGTACCAAGTAGACTAAGCGCGGCCATATATTCTCCATAAGAACAAGAAACCAAATTTCAAACATGTGGCTACCGAGAGGTTGGTCCCACAAAGACAACTAAATGATAAAAGTGCTGTCCATGATTAGCCACGGATTGACCATTATGGCTCACCAATTAAATCTGATTACCCATTTTTGTGAAAATTCAATATAAGAAAGAACATTGCTGGGGCCAACCACATTTTTTCCGCCAAAGTAAAAATTTGGCACTTTTTTACCGATAACGATAGGCCACTGGTTGCCTATCAATTAATTTTGATTGTCCATTTGTGAAAATCCAGTTAGTTTAAAAAACTGGGGGCCATCAGTGGTGAGCAATAATGGTCAATCCGTGAGTTATCGCGAGCAATATTTTTGTCATTTTCTATCGACTTTCTGGGGCTAACTTCTCGGAGTTTGATGGTAGGGTTTCTAAATATTTTGAATTATCGCTAGTCATTACTAGGTTCCGAACGTGTGTTGTAACGCAGAGCCGGACTCGCAATCCGTCATGTTATTGATGGAAAATGTGTTAATAATGTATGTACATACCTATTGCTTGTGTCATTCAGAAACACCGACTGTCCTCATTGCTTGAGAGTACGTTGCCATGAACAGTAATCTTTCCGCATTTATTCTCGTTAAACGTGAGCGATTTGGCCTGTATATATGGTTGTAGAGGGGAAATGATCGTTCCACATCTATTGAAGTTAAAGGTGCAAATTCAAAATAGTTCACATGGACAGAGGACGACACAGCACGCACATTATTTTCACGAATTTCGCACAGTTGTTTATATCACTAAAAGTTTTTTGTTGTCACTAACATCAGTACATTATTATTTTTTACATCTACAGAGGACAATACACGTGTGATTACTATTTCTATACTTTTAGGCGCTGTTTGCAAAATACGTTTATTAGGTATCAATATCGGGGTCATTAACGACCTTATTACCGCAAAATCTGTTGTTTCGTCCACTGTCAACCACATAAATATATTACGTATGTCTTCTTGGATATTTCCCGTGATACGTTGATATGTCTTCTGTAAATATGTTTTACGCAATGAATGGCTACTAGGCAATGGAATATGGGATACATTAAATGGCAAAAAAACGTCTAAAGTTAATAATGTCGACCACGTTCCACCCAAGGCTACATGCGCAAAACAGTATGCACAAATCAAACCAAAATTCGGCGATCACAAAATATATACCAACGATTGCAAGGAATACATAAAATATGTGATCCGTCTATTGTAAAATCGTTGTAATTTTAAGTCAATTAACAAATGGTAACGACTGTGCCATCCACATAGAAATCCACAACAAATCGGGTAATATGTACCATAAATACAGTACACGAATTCACGAGTGACTAACTCGCGACAAAATATAGTTGTCCAAAAAAGTGTATTACAAAGTTCTGGGTTCCCGCGAAGACTTTGTTCGGGGCAAAATTCTACTCACGGACAGTGGCGTGGGTATACAGGGGCAAGATATATGCCCTTAAAAATTGCAGTTTATATTTTATAGTTCTGGCATGAGTGACAGCATACTTTCCCGGACCTTAGTCATTACTTAATGAGGCTTTAGTAATAATTATTGTCCAACTTGAGAATGCACTTTGTATAAGGAGATATTGAATTACGTAAATACCTGGGCAATCGAATTTATCGCTACAAGTTATTAGTTATTGCTGCCCATGATGGATATTGGAGTTTAACGACCTGCGGATGAAAGAGAATCGATATTGCTTAACGTTTAAATCACCTGCACATTGACATTTGGAATTTTGTTTGTTTACCGTCGAGTGGTACGTGTTTTATGTGTGCCACGATAAGGCCCGCAGAAGGAGGAAGTCGTCGATTATTGTAAAAGGCCGATTACCCTACATGTTTACGGTCTTTCACCGCATTTTCATAATGGGAAATCGTGAGCGGGCAAAACGGGCACAACTTCTGGGAAAGTACGTTATGGAAACCGAGGCGTTTCTTGTGGATATTGCAAAATCGAATTATTCATATCCATTTACGGCAAATTGCGTACTCGGTTGCCGTTAAAAAATACACTCGGCGATAATCAAGAGAACGTTCAACACGAAATATTTAACTGGTAAAAAATAGGCTAAATGGTAAGTACATATACGTAAGAATGATAGTTGTTTATATTCACTCGATGTTTTATTTTCAATAGGAAAAGAAAAGCCAACTTAAACTTTTTGCTTGTACAGGGTGTCCCAATATAACGTCTCACCCCCGTTTTGGGTTATTTTTTGAGCTAGGAAGAAAATTGAAACAATGTAGTTATACGGAAAAAAAATATGTATAAAATATGTAATATATACATCACTCAATAAGTTCGTAGGATGATATATAGATGGCGCCACTATTAACAAATCCATATGATTTTTAGATAGTACCAATCTTCAACCCATATGTGTCATAATTTCATGAAATTTCGACCATTAGTTTACAAGTTACAGTGGTTTTAGTTATTTTCTAATTTTCAATGGAAAAATCTGAATTTCGTACAAACACCGATGATGCCGAACGCTCTGGTCGTCCAAATTCGGCAGTTGTTCCAGAAAACATAAAAAATGTGAACAAAATCGTTTCGGAAGACCGTAAAGTGAAGTTGTGTGAGATAGCTGACAGCTTAAAGGCAGTGTATTCACTATTTTGCATGAACATTTGTCCATGAGGAAGCTCTGCTCGAAGTGGGTACTGCGTTTGATCACTGTTGACCAAAAACTAAAAAGGATTTTAGTGAAAGAGGATGAAACATGGATCCATCACTACAGTCCAGAGTCAAATTGGCAGTCAGCTGAGTGGACAGCAACCGGTGAAAGCCGTCCAAAGCGACCAAAAACACAAAAGTCGTCTGGGAAGGATCAATAGTGAATATTACAGAGCATTATTAGTACGTTTGAAGGACGAAAACACGAACAAACGACACCAAATGAAGAGAAAAAAAGTGCTCTTTAACTAAGACAATGCACCGTGTCACAAGCCGATCGTAACAATGGCAAAATTACACAAATGGCACTTCGAATTGCTTCCGCATCCACCGTATTCTCCAGATTTATCCCTCACCGATTTATCCTTGTTCGCAAGGTAAAACTTTCGCATTGCCCAACCCACCGATCTTGATCTTGATAAGATATATATCATTCAAAAGGGTTTTCAAAATGCTGTCGAATGGTACTAGTCCCAAAGTGCGGAAACGCAAGGTTCAAAAGTTACAGCCGTTCAAAGTTGAAAAATGCCATAGACTCCCATTATAAAAAAATAATCATTTTTTTGCTGTGTTTCAATACAAAATCCAGCAAAGTCTATGGGCCATTGAAAATACATTGCTAATGCTTTTTAATGGACACAAGTTTTGATTCGAGAACAAAATTTATTTTTCGATAGGTTATACAATATTTACAATATTGTAAAACCTATCCAAACCTAAATTATAATATAAGCTATGAAACCGCTCAACCTAACCTAACATAACCTAAAATAAGTATAGTAATTATATATATAATATAACCTAAAATAAAAATTAAAGAGAAATTAATCGTAACGTAACACTTAAACGTAACGTAACACTTAATCAATAACACATAATTCACGATCAAAACAATGAAATTGGGGGTTTTTGATCAATTGATAAAATTGTTTTATTAAAAAGTTCGCAGCTTATTTTGCACTGACCAGTATATTTTGGGGTGAGAACTTTTCGAATATTTAGTGGACCATAACCTTCCGCACTTTGGGACTAGTGCCAATCGACAGCAAATTAAAAACGCTTTCAAATGATATATCTCTTTATCAAGATCGGAGAGTTGGGCCAAGCGAAAGTCTTTCCGCGTATTTTGAGGGGTTTAGACAAATCGTTCTATAAGAAAGGCATACAAATGTTAGAGAAGCGTTGCAATGAGGACACCATGTTGATGAATAAAGTCGAATTTTACAACAAGCTCAAAAGTTGTTTTATTAGTCATCCTAAGACATTGGTATTAGATGATTGAATTGGTGACAAAGGTCCTACGTTAGGTTATGGAAAATTAGAATGTAAAAATCAGGGTCAAAATACGGTATCTTCTAAATGATGTGATAATCGTACTATATATGTATATCGAATTACGTGCAGTATCCGAAAAATAATGCTACCAGTCACACGAGATTCCTCATAGTTTCTTATTTCCCCGCAACAAATTCGATTTACATTCGCTCCGCGTGTTCCGAGCAGAATGAGCGCGCTGGGAACCGCGTACACTTCCTAGGCTAGATCGTGATGTATTCGTAACATTTCACTCTCGATTTACACCTTTACGAGTACCGCAACACATGCCATTAAATTCAGTTGTTGTCTGCTGAGAACCAGGAAGCCGACGTTTTGAGAGAACAATCATCTACGGCACTTAACATTAGAAACGAGATTTATTGAGCTGTGAATCCAGACAAAGCGCGTCTCGGCGGAAGAAGTGCAAAAAGTTGGAGAGTATTTCTTGTCGGATGGGCCAACGACGGAAAAAAGTTGGCGGTTGGAAAAATTCTTAATGATTTCTGCGGATATACCAATTTACTTTGACGTTGATCAGCACAAAGGGTATCTCCCCATAAGAATGGTGAAATGCCCCCCTTTTTTTTAATTTTCTTCGCATGATGAAAGTATTTCGTAGGATTAATTATGAAAGGTAGACCGAATTTTAGGTCCAAAAAATTTTCCTCTCAGCTAGGTATGGAAAAAACCTGTTTTTTTACGTTTTATTTTTTTTCTCAGTTTTTAACTGTCGAAAAAATTTTATGTAAAAAAATTTTCAAGCTCATTCAAGGTCATTATGACCTCTAAAAAATTATTCAAACTTTAAAAATCCCATATCTTTTAACCAAAAAAAAGCTTCAGGCTCAGATTTTTAATATGTTATATTTTTAACTGTTTTTTACTACCTCAAATTTTTTCAGGTTTTTTTGAGTGGTGGGTCATGCCCAAAAGTGCGAAAAATCAATTTTTTTGTCCATGAAACGACTTCCATGAAATGACTCAGATTCGAATTTTTTTCTCAAAATATCATGTGGGATCTTAAAGTACAAATCTTCACCTCAAAATGCCGTTGAGTTTGCTCAAATATATTTTTTTTTCGCCGAGATATTGCAGTTTAAATAATGACCATAAGGTTTCCGTACTAATTAAATGTATTGGGAAAGATATATGAACAGACAATTTTCAAAATTCGATATCTCGGCGAAAATAAAAGATATTTGAGTAAACTCAACGGCATTTTAAAGAGGAAGGTTTGTACTTTAAGATCCCATACACGGTTTTTCGACAAAAAAAATCTAGAAGCTACATAACCTCAACTATGTCAAAAAACCGTGTTTTTTGCACTTTTAGGTTAGGATATCCCAAAATCTTAACGTGATAGAGCGAAACTAAAAATAGATTCGAATTCAGCGTCGAAAAATACATTAGAAACGTATGATCTCACCCCCAGATCCAGACAACTTTTTTTTGTAAACCTGTGTTATTTACAGACTATTTGTGGATTAATTTGTTTTACGCCATTTAGTCGTGGATGAAACTCGTAATAATAGAGGTTTGAGCATAAAAAAAACAATTGTGTCTGACTATCCGTCGACGTCGCAAATGTCTGACAAGTCCTCGAAACTTCCCGCGTTTGTAAATAAAATTTCTTTATTATTATCAGGAGGAAACCATCCCGTCGAAGGTTAAGGTCACGAAGCATTGCCCGTTAATCATGGCCGAAGCCCCGCTCAATATTTTTCCCCGTGCGCGGTTAACCAATAGAACCTTTAATTAGACGCAGTAAAGCACTCGCCTGAAGACCGATAAATAAGCCGAAACGTCGATGGGGACGGCGAGATTCGATTTGGGACGGCGGCGGCGGCCGCGGGGCGACCCCTTACCTCGGGCCATTAGCCGCGAGCGCACGGGACGGTATTATGCCAGCTAATCGCTGTTATTAAGCGATCGCCGCCGCGGCCTAGGTTCGAGAACGGCCGGCGCGCGGATTCTTTCCGGTCTCGCGGTGCGGCTGAAATTCGCTGTGCGCCAAAGAGCTGGGAAACCGGAGGAAGGAGGCGCAGCGCTTCGACCTTCAAATCTGCAGGCAGATAACCCAGTGGTATTAGAAAAAAAGTGGATCTAAACAACGCAGTGGCGGTGCGTGATCCTAAGATTGGGGGTGCACCATACATAAAAATAACGATAATCTAGTCTAGTTCACTTTTTAAACACTCCGCCAATGACTCTGCATCATGTTCTACTGGTTTTAAAAAACTCCAGAATCTTTCTACAGGCTTTCCACCCACCATGTAAGGATATATTAAAGCCAACTGAAAAATTGTAGAAACGTCTGTAGTTTCGTCTGCTATTATAGCAACAAAAGTGGATTTTTTAATTTCAATGGTTATTTCATCGTAACAAACTTCAAGCATGCACTGAAGTAGCTCGTTTTGTATAGTATTAGAAGTTCCTTTAAAAGCCGCCGCGTTTTGTAAATGATACTTCATAGCCTCGTCTAATTCGACACTGAAATTAATCAACCCACGAAAAATGCCTGTATTGGATGATGTTTCCGATTCATCGTGTCCTCTTAGGGCCAGTTCAAATTTTCCACAAAAACGAATACAGTTAATAATAATGTTTAAAACATACCTGTTTTTTGAAACCGCTTCATTGTGTGCTGCCACTGCTCGTCGATGAGCAGAATCGAGCATCGTCGCAATATTTGCAGTGCCTAGCATGGCTAAATTCAAAACATTATTCATGTGTCCAGCAGAATTTGCATGTTTTTTTATTTTCTCGTTTATGTGATTTAAATCCGTTACTCCAGTTTTGGTCCAAGGTGTTTCTCCGCCAAACAAAACACACGGAAAACAAAACACTGCGTTCAATACATCGCATCCACTTAACCACAAATGTTTTTTAAATAAGTCATTATTAAATTGTTTATTTTTTTCCTTTCACGGCTAATTTTAAATTAATTTGTGGAGTGGGCCTACCTAGAGTTTTAATTTGCACTTTTTCCTCCAAACTCAAGCTAGAGAATGGAGTTTTTAATAAGTTTTGAATAGAATTCATTATTCCAAACTAGATTCTAACCGAAAACCCGAGTTTATATTTATAAAACGTGAGCGATAAAACAGCTGTGTACGAAAACAATTCACAAACTAATCGATCACTCTCGTGCGCTCTTAAACTCCGCACATCATATCTATAGGATTCGCCCACTCCTTTTCGTAATTGTGGAGGGGCAAGCAGTAACAATACGCGTTCGCTTTTTCGTATTGCACGGAAGCGCGATGGTCGTCCCGCTTTTTCGTATTGCGCGTGTCGATTCCCGTGCCGCGATCGGAAACCAGTGGCCTTGGAGATAGAGACCTAACGTCTAGTGGATTCGTAACGCTGCTGCCAAATAATATTGAGATGGTATTAACGCTCGGGATGCGGCAAGGCGATAAATTAAGAATGCATCCATTAATTACTAAATAAAATTATTAATGCTAAATTGTCGGTAGTGCGCGCGCACCAGCGCACCTTATAGCCCACCGCCACTGAATTAACGACAGGTTTTAACATGGTTTAGTGTGCTCCGACGAAAACGATTCCGAGCCGGACCTGCCTCTAAACACGGCAGGTGTTCCGATTCCTATAGTGGGTCAAACATATTGTCGGTATTATTCACGTTAGCGCGAAGCCATGTACCGGAATGGTCCGGCCGAAGAGAACTTGAAAGCAAGATATCCGCCAAGGATGATAAACTTTACACCTGTTTTTATGTGCAATAAGAAAATGTTTTGAAATACCTATGCACAAAAATGATCCTGTCTCTACTTATACGTAATTAAATTATGACTGAATGTAACACAAAATTTGCTTACCATCTAACAAACATTTTATATTTTATATTTAACAAAATATATATGTTGCCTTTTGTGCAAAATATATCTGTTGCCTGTGCTCCCTGTTCATAAAAAATGAAATGGTTAAACACGCCTTTTTAAACACATTAACTTTTCTATTCAACATGTGTCCTCATTTGAACCGTTTCCGAAATAATGTTTGAATAGAGTTAGGACAATCGGTATGCATATTATATGTACGTTTGTATAAGAAACATAACTATAACTATAATTAAATTTGGGGGAATAGTAGGTAACAGCTGGTCAGTGAACCACTTGTAAATAAAATTGCGGTCATGTCTTCATGATAGTCAGCAGAAGGCAGTATTATATTTTTGGCTGATAAGAGCAGTGTGTTGGGTATGAACCTAGTTTTACTTCCGGCATGCAGAATTATCACACATTTTGCCCTGGAACGTATTTAAAGACAATTTTTAGTCGTGGCCAAATAAAAAATTAGAACAAAATATGTCCAAAACTGTAATTAACAGATATCACGCATGTCAAACCACGTTTCGTCAAAATACATACTCGTATATTACCGTTCTATTTGGTAATCTTTACCGGCCGTCCGCACCGGCGTAGTTGTACATCTGGTCGACTACGTCTCATATACGAGGGGATAACACAGACGCTGCCTGTGTATCAATCATAAAATAAATGCTTAATTTAGTTGAAACAACAAAATTTTCAATGTCTAGATCAATGGACCTTCAGTACACATAACAGGTGGATTTACTTTGTTTTGTTATTCCTTCCTCAGCATTCCTAGTCTTCTAGGAGCTCCGTTCCCTACTTCACTACCTCTCGGTAATTTGTGTTCGACACCTGTTTAACAATTTATGATAAATGAGTCTATTTACGTGTATCCTTTCGCTATCGAACGTATTAATATTTATCTAGATCGGTTTGTTGCCTCCATTTTCCTGTTACGTAATTCTCGTTTCTCGCGCGGTTTTCTTTTTTGAAAAAAAAAATCTTCGCCGTAGTTCGCGGCGACTCCCGGTGCAAATAGCGAGGACGTGAAAGTGCACTTGCAGTCGCGATTAAGTCGGTCGACTGGACTCTTATGCAAATCTCTTAATGATCGAAAAAAATGAGGAAGTCTGCGGTGTTGGAAGTTGGACAGAGTAAAGATGCTTCTCAGAAATTAACAAAATTATAACGTTAAGCAAAACGTGCATTTTATCGTCGATTTCATTTAGTGCCTTTGTAAAAAAACAGTAATTTCATAACCTTTGAATATGAGGTTAATAAAAATAATAAAATAAATATAAAAAAATTTTTTTTTGGGCAACTCCAAAGATTAAATTGAAACAAATTAACGGGAAGTCGGGTATTTATAGAACTTTAAATTTTTATAGAAGGGAAGCTTTTGTAGCCGTAATTATATGGGGCAAACAAGGAGACCCATTTACCTAAGTTTGATGAACACATTACTTACCAAAAGTATAGTCCATTACTTTATTTAAGAGCCAGTTTGGTACATTTCACCGATGCCGTCCTGAAAACAAAACCTGTTTCAGTCGGCATCCGTCACCACATGGTAGAAATAGGGCAGCCCAGGAGCGTATTAGGAAAATTTCGAGGGCTGCTCACTAATACTAACGACAATACCTGCTATATTTTATAGTAATATTATGGTAAATCCCATATCTATAAGTAAATGCCACATAGTAGATTTAGATTTATAGGGATTTATTTTTAAGTCCAAATTTAGATTTATAAAGTCCAAATGTTTTTCTTTAATTTCATTCAAAATGTCATCTATAGTGGGAAATATCCCACTTTTATAAAAGTCACAAACAATATTTCTTATTTCACCGCGCACAGATCCAGAAACTTTTTGAAATTACACCTTTTCATACTTTTTTCGACGTATGGTACATTTACGATTAACAATTCTTCGACCGAGAAACTTTCGTTAGTTCCCAGACCCGTTTAATAATGCCATATCTGCTCCCTCTTTCATCGCCAAGCTTTTGGTACATATTTAAAATTATCTGTTGTGCTACCGGGGGTAAATGTTGATGAATTACAGAATTGTTAGAACTACACTCCACATTATTTTCCCTATTGTCATCATAATCCTCAACAATATAAACACCGTGCTCGTTTTCGTGCGCAATATCAATGTCTTCCTGGAATGGACGCCAAATATTTAGCTCGGGCTCCCCATTCTCATTGCCATCCACAAATAGTCGCCACAGATTATTATTATTCATATCCTCAAAAGGACGCCAAAAAGCCATTTTCACTCACTTTACAAACTAAAGGTATTCGATAAATGGAACGACCAAATATAAAAGACCAGCTACAACGCGTTCGTCTATGTGTATTCTCTGTGGAACTTTGGTTTCCTGGCAGTCCACGTTGACCTAACGCAAGTACTGTGGTCCTTCATTCGCATTGGGCTATCTATGTCAACGCCCTAATTCTATTTGTCAGTATGACTTAAACAGTGTTCCTTTAGGGTGAATTAGATTTACATTGCCCGGTTGTGCCAGCACTCTTCTTTCTGTTGTTTTTATGGCCTAACCGATGTTTTTTTTATCAATGTTGTCTGTATATTTAAAGGTGCCGAATTGGCTCTTAAATAAAGAAATGAACTATACGTAAAAACAGTTAAATCGTGTGTTGATCAACATTCTTTTCTAGTGCTGCTCTTACAAAGACGTGCTCCTCTTTTGGGGCGAGGGTCTGTCCGAAAATAGGGACCACCTGTCCGGTCCTTCGACATTAAACGATCAGATTTCGTTAATTTTGACCGCCGCCGCCTCGTTCGCCACACTGCGCGTTGCCGAGCAAAAAACGACCCCAACTATGCGGGCAGGCAATAAAAAAGCCATTTATTTGCGAAAGCATTAGCGTTACCCAAACCATAACAGTCGCAGGTTGTTATTATAGTTGGTGAGCTGGTCCATACTTCGTGCTTTGTACCGGTCGAAGTACAAGGTGTTTTTTATTTATTTTTTTATTAACGATTCCATCAGAAATACTGTAGCACGTCATGTTTTAGCGTAATTTTAGCATAAAGTGGTCAAAAATTGGTTGTTTGGTCAACGTTCCTTCAAGAAATCGGCTATCAAATATACGAGGTAAGTAAATTAAGTAACGAGACTGGAAACGCAGCGCCCAATCTAGGAACACTGCGAAACGGATTTGGAAGGGCGGTAGGTTAACATGTGTAACCTTCAGAACAAGTTTGAACTTGTTAGAGTAATTTGTTTGTTCTTTGTGACTGTTTTCGTAAACCGGTTTTTTCTAGTGCGTTTTAAAAATGAGTGACATTAATTTTGAGCAACGGTGTGCTATCATGTTTCGCTTCAGACTTGGACACAGCGCAACGGATACTTTTGCAAAACTTCAACCCGCCTGAGACAGTGTTTTTGGCAACAAGAGCCCAGGTTTTTCGGTGGTTTAAGGCATTCTCAGAAGGGAAGAGAGCCGATTGAAGATGAACCACGCGGCGGAAGGCCTTCATCTTCAAGAACCGATGAAAATGTCGATAGAATACGGAATCGTGTATATTTAGATCGTCGGTTGACAACAAGAATGATCGGGAAAGAGAAATTTGAATCACACCACTGTTCATCAGATTTTGACCAAAGAATTGGGGATGAGAAAAATCTGCGCAAAAATAAAATCCAGATTCCAAAAACCTTTCGCAGGAACAAAAGGACATCAAGAGAGAAAGGTGTCTTGACTTTTTGGAGTTGGTTGAAAATGATCCCCATTTTATGGAACGTGTCATTACTGGTGATGAGACTTGGGTGTTTTAGTACGACCCGGAAACCAAGCGTCAAAGCGTAGTTAAAAAATCAGTCTCATTACTTAATTTACACACCACGTAAAAGTTGGTTACAATCCTTTTGCATTTTTTTAAAATAAAATGTTACTTCCATTCTATAGATTTATAGCCAACTACAGAACAGGAGGGTACGAAAAGAGTGTTGCCATTCATAGTTTTAACACAAAATTATTCTAAAATGAAGTGGTACAGAATTTCTGTAGCTATAATTTAGCATCGAGGGATATCTCGTGTGCATCAGCATACTAGGAATATTACAAAATCCAGGGGAGTTAATAAGTGAACTGTTCTCTCAGATAAACGCGAACCAAAAATGAGAGTGAGGGGTAAGCCAATCGCGAGCAAGTTGTTAGATAGGTTCAAATAATAAAATGGTATATTGGCAATGACCGAAATTGGAGACATTTTTAACGAAGATTAAGATGGTATATTAAAAACTGCTACAGCACGTACACAATGGTTATTTAGATCAGCTTTCAATTTTTGCTTCTAAGTACATAAAGGTGTACAAATAAGTTTCCGCCGTTTGACAAGAGTTGGCGCCACCAGTAAGGTATGGTTAAAATTGTCAGATGTAAACGTCATTATCGTAAGGTTGGACATCAGGCAACAACATAACCTTAAAATATTTTTTATCAGTATAATATATTCTTCCCGGTGTGAAAACAGCCACGGTCGTCCATCCACAGATTTAATAATACAATTATCTCACAATTTTATCATTCCAAAAATTATTTTCCACGACGGTGTGCTATTTTATGACATTTAGTAATGCTGGCAATTACACACAAAAAATGGGAGGGTGGAAACTACCCTTAAAATTTTAAAATCCACATCTTATACAAATGCAGATGTCGATTAAATTTTTTCACGCAAATTGCTTAATTATGATGTTGTAAAACCCGCCCACCCATTAAAATCATTTCCCGGGCCGTAATAAGGGTGCATCAACCCCTAGAAGTAATAAAATTACTCCAGCCACATTTGAAGATGTCGGGTAAATTTTTTCACGTAAAAGGCTTTATTTTACAATTAGCTAACCAGCCCGTAGGTTGAAATCATTTCCCGGGCCGTAATAAGGGTGCATCAACCCCTAGAAGTAATAAAATTACTCCAGCCACATTTGAAGATGTCGGGTAAATTTTTTCACGTAAATGGCTTTATTTTACAGTTAGCTAACTAGCCTGTAGGTTGAAATCATTTCCCGGGCCGTAATAAGGGTGCATCAACCCCTAGAAGTAATAAAATTACTCCAGCCACATTTGAAGATGTCGGGTAAATTTTTTCACGTAAATGGCTTTATTACTATATTATTATATTACCTTCTATTTGTATACCGTGACTGGTCACGTATGATATGATAAGGTATGATATCGCGCAGCCGGGCGCCATGACTGTGACGTCAGCTTGTGCCCACTTTTGTCATCCGAGGAGTTTGTTCTGAAGGCATCTTGATAAGTTTGTGCTAGTTTTTATATTTTTGACAGCAAAAATTTGTTAAAATGAGGTGTGCTGTATACGGTTATAATACGAACAATCGTTCTAAAAAACAATTTCAAGTTTTTTGGCTTTCCCAAAGACAAGAAATCAAAAGCAAAGTGTGTGCAAAATCTGTGTAAACGCGAAGATACATTCAATGTTAATAATGCCAGAATTTGTTCAAATCACTTTGTTGACGAAGATTTAGATCTTTTAAGAAAGAAGCTGTTCCATCAAAAAAACCTTCCCAATAGAGAAAAAATCCGAGCAAGTCTGATAGAGTACAACGGGTTTAATACTTCTAGGGGTTGATGCACCCTTATTACGGCCCGGGAAATGATTTCAGCCCACAGGCTGGTTAGCTAACTGTAAAATAAAGCCATTTACGTGAAAAAATTGACCCGACATCTTCAAATGTGGCTGGAGTAATTTTAATACTTCTAGGGGTTGATGCACCCTTATTACGGCCCGGGAAATGATTTGAGCCCACAGGCTGGTTAGCTAACTGTAAAATAAAGCCATTTACGTGAAAAAATTTACCCGACATCTTCAAATGTGGCTGGAGTAATTTTAATACGTCTAGGGGTTGATGCACCCTTATTACGGCCCGGGAAATGATTTCAGCGTATAGGCTGGTTAGCTAATTGTAAAATAAAGCCATTTACGAGAAAAAATTTACCCGACATCTTCAAATGTGGCTGGAGTAATTTTAATACTTCTAGGGGTTGATGCACCCTTATTACGGCCCGGGAAATGATTTGAGCCCACAGGCTGGTTAGCTAACTGTAAAATAAAGCCATTTATGCGAAAAAATTTACCCGACATCTTCAAATGTGGCTGGAGTAATTTTAATACGTCTAGG
>JAPWTK010001055.1:0-94749 GCA_029963805.1 Aromia moschata | reverse complement strand
GAGAGGTATAGGTGGCGGGGGAGCGAGGGGAAGCGGCGGCAGCCACCAGCAAATTTCGGGCGGTTCAGAGGCGTTTTACACCATTTAAATGAAACAAAGTAAATGGACGAATTGTAGTTTACACTCTGTAGTTTCCGAATCCGTCGAGAAAATGTTATTTAATCAATCGCTCGACGTGTTATGGAATATTCAAAATACGATGAAAAAAACTTTGTTCGACTATTGTGCAAAAACTATTCATAGGACATAATCCAATTTTTGCACACTAATTCTTCGTGATATTACCTACATTTTCCCACAAGATTGACTCTTCTAATGCAAAAATACTCGAATTACAAATTTTTTGCGTTTTTTCCGAGTTTTCTCAGCGAAAAATGTACAGATTTTTTTTTTCATTTTAAAGGTTTTTGAATTATCTACAACTTTCCTATTGGATGCGATGTGATTGCTTCAATAGCTTTTCGTCTATAAGCAAAAAACTGAAAAAACTCCATTTTTTTTTTCACTAATTTGTTATTAAAAAAAAAGTGCAACTATTTCCTAGTCCAATTCATATACGTTTTCATCTAAGGACTGAACTTAAAAGTATCCCGTAGTCGGATTTCAGGTATCAATCGTGTCATGTCAAAAAGCTCTATTGACTGGCCTAGTTATATACTTGTTTTGAATTGTTTTGGTCACTTGTCAAAAGATTATGACGTCACCGATATTTATATTTTTTATGACAAAACTAGAGAGTATTTTTTTCATGCACAGTAACATAAACATCGAAGTAAACTTTAGACTTTAAAAAGTTAAAAACTAAATTTACAAGAAATGAATGAAATTCGTTGAACACAAATTTCATTCTTCAAACTATGCACCACTGACATCCTGACAGCGTGTAAGACGTTCAAGAAAATCTTATTGAACAATATCGATTAAAATTATCAATAAACCGTTTGGCATTCTCAAATATGGCGAATGCGCGAGTGATTATAAGATATCGGAAAACCCGACTTCATACTAAATGAAGCATAGAACTGCTATTTCCAAACGTCGATGCATATAATATTTTGTAAATAGTAAACAACATTTTGTTGTGACTTGCGTGCTGTTAGAATGTCAACGTTGCACGATATGATTTTTATTAATTTCTAGTAGATTCAGATTGTAACCTTTAAAGTCGATTTTCTTAAAAAATTCCTTATATGACCTACATACGTTTGACCTACACACATATTTATATTACCGTATGTGAAAAAAAGTGCTCTTTCCAGATCTGTTAGAAAAAATAGGGGTTGTCTTTAAAAAAATATTGATGACCTCATAGCCTTTTGACAAGTGGTTAAAAAGATTCAATAACTCTATTAAATAAAGGAAATTCATATGTATCATTTGACGCATACGAGCGATTTTTCCGAAAAAAACCTGAGATGGTTTTATCCACTTTATGCACTACTTTTAAAAAAATACATTGTATAGATTGTTATAGCAAAAGACAAATTAAAAGTTGAGCAGTTATTTAAAATGTTTGCAAGTTGTTTTAAAATGTTTACCTATATTTTTAACTTTTTATAGGTATTTTTGCTGTTATTACATTTTACAATTTTCTAATAGTAGTAGATATTTTATGAGCTTATTTAAATTAAATTCAAATGCCACTCATGCTGAAAATCAGTGGACAGATTGTGCCTCTGCGACATTTTTTTTTAATATCTCGAAAACAAAAAAATATAACCAACATTAAACCCTAGATCGTAGAATTCTTGAAGGACTAATTATCAATAGATAATAAAATGGTTCGTACCCAGGTCCCAGGTATGTTTCAATTTGAAAAACTTCAACATGGCAGCCATGTATAAAAATAATTGAATCAATTTGTCTACCAACTCCGGTAAAATGTACCAAAGCTTGTAATTATACCATACTAATCTCTGGTGTCCTAGTTTCAGCCGTTTTTTTCATGATGACCTGTTGAGCAACCTTGTATTTCCTTTTTTGTAAAAAATAATATAAACAAATGTACACTCAGATTCATTGATATTTTAGGATTACTCTGATATTTTTTACTCTAAGATTACTAATGTGTTTACCTAATAAACACATTAGTAATCTTTAAAGTAGTAAGGTAAAGAAGTATGCTTTTTTACACCGCTTTGCCACACCTTTGTGAATGACCGTTAGGGTGACTATGAGTAAATGCACTTTTGGGGTAAATACACTTTGTAAAGCTTCATTTGTAAACAGAACGCATATCACGTTATTCAGCATGTGCTCGTTTAGTCCTCGGCTCTCATTCAACTGTTGAAAGTCGTTTCAAGTCCAAATTATTCTTTAAATTATTATTTTTAAAGGCGCTAATTTTTATATGCCGTTGTAAACATTCCATAATTTAGTCCGTTTACCCCATATCACATTTCAGGATATTATTACCATATTTTATTTTTATTGTATGTACACTTATAGTGCATTTACCCCCGACGTTCAGGGTAAATGCAGCACATTACACTGTTTTTAAAAAATGTAACATATTTCTAACTTCAATGATCTACGATTCAATTTTTTTGACAATTCATTGGCCAAATATTAAAGTATACATAGCAACACTTGAAATTAATTTTGATTAATTTTTGCCATTCTAGTAATTCCTTAAATTATAATTTATGGTTTTCATGTGTGCATTTACCCACAGTCACCCTATTTTTATACCTGTGCATTTATTGATGGTTATTATTTTGGTGTTGGTTAATTCACGTCGTCAAATGTGTACAATAAAATTTGATATCTTGTTACCAATAAATAGGTCTATTCTTTCTATTTCACATATTCCTAATTTTGAAATAAAAAAAGCATTGTTTTTTATGTCTGTTTTGTTTAATCCAAAGCCATTTATATCTTTACTTATTAACCAATTAAAGGGTAATTGGAGATTGGATGAAGGAATATATTAATATTCTTTAAAGACAGAGAAATTGAACCCATACCTGGTTTTACTCAACGAAATTATACTTTTTATGCAATTATTGCGCTTGTTATTTCTCTTTAGCATGTAGTAGGGAATCGATATTTATCACTGATGCTGGTACAATATTGATGAGAACGGTATTAGAAATTTGTTAGTTCATTTGAACTTTCACATAAATGCTAACCTAAGATAATAATAATTTGGTAACGTAACAGCTACTCGTTGCCTCATTGCAATTAATATTAGGCCTAGAGCAAGGAAAATAAGTTAGATACCATTCTCCAGCTGGCTAACTGGCAATGTTAGGTAGACATATGTAGAAGTTTGCAGTTTCGTTTACAATTTAACAAACAAATAATGAATTGGAAGCCTTGATCTTCATCGTATATTAAAGATACGGGGTAAAAGTAACCCCTATAAAGTAAAAACAGATTATTACATTTTTTAAAATAACGCGATTGTTATTTTAGTTACCGTGAAATTGTGTGCGACCTCACAAACAAGTGTATTTAGATGTATAAGATAATATATAATAATAATAATAATAATAATAATAATAATAATAATAATAATAATAATAATAATAATAATACTCACCCTATAATTACTCCGAAGAGTAACCCCAGAGGTCCTCTCAGGGATCTGTGCGGGGAAGGGGTGGCTATTATTATTATTTGCCATGGCGCTATATACATTATAATAGCAATATTAGCATAATTTTTTTAGCTAGTAATATTTGCTATCCTTAAGTGAACATGGGCCAACTCTATTTTATCTAAAATAGAGTTTTAGATAAAATAGAGTTGGCCCATGGAAAGTTGGAGCTTAGAAATAATATCTTATCTAAGATATTATTTCTAAGCTCCTTGATATGCGAGTTGCTGACTTTTTCTGATATTTGACGTTATGTACGATAAAAATCCGGGCTCTAGTCTATAAATCAACACATTCTGTATTTACACAATGGACATCCTGTATTACTAGACTAGTAAATAGAGTGATATAAGTTATATAAAATTATGTAATGCTTCTAAATTTCATTGATATTTGAACTAAACTAAACAAAAAAAAGTTCTTCGTCATCTTATACATACCATCACTAGCACTGATTGATTGCATGTCAGTAGTGTTATTCTATGTTAAACATCGAGTCGCACAGCTACAATCTGAATGCTTGCAGAATGCTTAATCACGGAGATATTACAGTAGTCTAGGTTGAACTTTGGGATTATTATTGGTGTACAACAAAGTGCCACTGCATGCCTTTTTCAAGGCGTGGATGTTTGTCTGTCGTCTTATACGTTCACTTCTTTTACGTAACTTGTATATTTAGATATTTTTTTATGTAAATATGTTTATGTACACATGTTTTAAAAAATATTTTATAAATATATTTTAGTTGGCCGAAATGTGCCGCGGGACATAGGCGGATGCATCATAACATAATACATGTAAGACAAGAAAGTAACTAATATTAAATATAGTAACAGATATAGTAATAAATTCACACTTAATAATCATATATGTACAGTGTCAGACAAAAGTTAAGCAACTAAGGCAAGTTGCTTAACTTTTATTAAAAAATACAACAGTAGGTCACAGTCTTACAGGAAGTCATGTTTCAACAGAATTATGTTATTTGCACACTAGTAAGAGATATATCAAATCAACAGTTGTGATATCTGTAAAAAGAGGTGACAAAAGTTGAGCAACTTATATTAAATACAATAATATTAATAGTCTGTTGCATAGCCTTTATGTTTAATGACTTCAGCACACCTTCGGGGCATAGACTCAATCAACTTCTGAATAGTAAGCTGTGGTATCTGTGTCCACTCTCGCGACAAAGCCTCATACAATGCTTCAATATTGGAGTACCTGTTGTTATCCCGAATTCGACGGTTAACAATCTCCCACAGATTCTCAATAGGATTGAGATCTGGGTATTGCGAGGGCCATAGAAGTACTGTAAGTTTGTTGTCCACGAACCATTGTTTAACGATATTTGCAGTGTGCTTTGGATCGTTGTCATGTTGGTATATCCAACGGAGAGGCATTTCCTCCTCTTCAAAGGGTAACATGACGTGTTTTGAAATATCCAGGTATTGAAAACGATCCATAATACCCGTTATTTTATGCATAGCGGTCCCATACCATTGGCCGAAAAACAACCCCATACAAGAACACTCCCACCGCCATGTTTTACACACTTACGGTAATAATGAGGGTCTAACCGCTTACGTCTTGGATGCCATACGCGCTGCATACCATCAGAATCTATTAAATTAAATTGAGATTCATCACAGCGATGACGTCAGTGATTCATCACAGTGATGAATCTAAATTTAATTTAATAGATTCTGATGATATGCAGCGTGTATGGCATCCAAGACGTAAGCGGTTAGACCCTCATTATTACCGTAAGTGTGTAAAACATGGAGGTGGGAGTGATATTGTGTGGGGTTGTTTTTCGGCCAATGGTATGGGACCGGGTATTATGGATCGTTTTCAATAACTCGATATTTTAAAACACGCCATATTACCCTTTGCAGAGGAGGAAATGCCTCCGTTGGATATACCAACATGACAACGATCCAAAGCACATTGCAAATATCGTTAAACAATGGTTCGTGGACAACAAACTTACAGTACTTTCATAGCCCTCGCAAATACCCAGATCTCAATCCTATTGAGAATCTGTGGGAGATTGTTAACCGTCGAAATCGGGATAACAACAGGTACTCCAATATTGAAGCATTGTATGAGGCTTTGTCGCGAGAGTGGACACAGATACCACAGCTTACTATTCAGAAGTTGATTGAGTCTAAGCCCTTCTTGCCCCGAAGGTGTGCTGAAGTCATTAAACATAAAGGCTATGTAATAGACTATTAATATTATTGTATTTAATATAAGTTGCTTAACTTTTGTCACCTCTTTTACAGCCATCATAACTGTTGATTTGATATATCTCTTACTAGTGTGCAAATAAAATAATTCTGTTGAAACATGATTTCCTGTAAGAATATGACCTACTGTTATATGATAAAGGTTTTGTCCGATTTTTTACATTTTATTGTGTTATACCATTAAATATGTACAACTTGTCTTAGTTGCTTAACTTTTGTCTGACACTGTATGTAAACTGTAAACCTTACCCTTTTAATTAGCACCTTCTTCTAACACATTCTGATCTTGCCCGGTCTATACTCAAAAAACTTA
This sequence comes from Aromia moschata, assembly GCA_029963805.1. Lineage (NCBI taxonomy): Eukaryota > Metazoa > Arthropoda > Insecta > Coleoptera > Cerambycidae > Aromia > Aromia moschata. The sequence goes on along the minus strand of JAPWTK010001055.1, from coordinate 88,583 downwards.
TACGAATCTACTTTAATAATGGAGCTGCCCGTCAAAGTTGACTTGGATGATTTTTTCATTTTCAAACGACCTAATCTCTAGGTGTGGAATCGAAAAATTAGGAAGAATATTAATAAAGGATATGAAAGGATATTAGGAAGTAGTAAATAATGACTAAAGTTGGCAGAAACAAGTCGCGCCACAGAGGCGTGCGTATCATAAGTATAATGCACAAAAGTAACTAATAGCCTTTCACACGTTTGTCATATTCTACTATTAAATTATATCACACTATTCAACGTATTGCATATAGCGCAGTTAATACAACAGCGCCAGCTGACACAGGGGTACCTACTGCAACCAAATTAAATTGAGGTAACCCCCAGCACATACTACGCGAGTTGCCTATGTGTCGTGTCGCCGGAAGCCAACCTTAATAATGAGTTAATTTGAACTTAATAATGAGTGAATTAATGTATGCATTTTCGTTCGTATTTACACATTTTGAATTTACTTAATAACGCTGGGAGCTGATTCATCAACAGTGTATTTTTTTTATAATAAGAGATAATAGTATTTTGTAGTATATTGAATCATACGTCTATAAATATATGTATACCTGTATATGTGCATATAAAATCATCAAGTGATTTTACAAGTCATCTAGGTTTAGTCCATCTTTAAATATATTTAAATTGGAATGTATTGATTGGAGAATATTCCTAGATTAGGTTTAAGTGAACAAGGTGCAGCTGTGAAATTTTGTTTTCTACTCGGTAAAAATGCTGCTGAAACTGTTTTAATGTTGAAAACAGCTTACAAAGATGGCGCTATGTGAAAAACTCAAGTCTACGAGTGGTTTGCTCGGTCTAAAAATGGCGACATGTCGATTGATGACAAACCTCGTTCTGGACGTCCATCAACTGAAAATTCGGGAGCTTGTGCTCACAGACCGTCGACAGACAATTGATCAATTGTCAGAGATTAGTGGGTTCGAAAAGACCCGATTTGTGACAGACAGATCGGGTCTTTTCATGGTTCCGCTGTCCCACGCACCTTACTCGCCTGACCTGCTCTTATTTCCACGCATGAAAAGGGGCATGAAAGGACACCGATTTAACAACATTGAAGAGGTCGAGAAAAAACCAGGGAGGAGCTGTCAGCCATTTCTAAAGATGAGGACAAAAAATATTTCAAACCATGGAAACACCGGTGGGACAAATGTATTAGTTGTAATGGAGAGTAATTTGAAGGGGATAAGGTTGTTTTGTAAAAAAATTGAAAAGCTTTTAAAAAATAATTCCGGTTATTATTGGGTAACCCCTCGTATATGTATGTACTAGGGTTAGAACCAACTGGTGCTTTATGCAACTTAACGATATCACCAAATAATTCCCCTAGAATAGGCCTCTGGCATTGGGAGGATATCGTGATCTTCCCGTGACGTAATTAGAAACTTGTGACCTATAGCAAGAATGAGGACGCTGTAGTATAATTGGCTTTTCATCACGAATTTACTGAGACCACCTGGCAAAATGGAGACCAAAATCATGCTGTAGCACCATTTGGTTCGAACCCTAGTATGTACTAATGTACAGTTGTATGTAGATTAGGCAAGGATAAATAAGGCGATTGATGTGGTATTACCTGTTTCTTTTATGTAATATAAAAAAAATCTGGTCAATCTGATTTTTTAAATAGGCGCTCAACAATTACCATTTAAATAGACCATTTAGGAAAAACCAGGCTATGTACATTAATTATTTATTATTTCGAATAATTATTTCGTTTAGTTTTTGTTTTAGTTTCAATGTAAATAATTTACGCATATGATCGATTTTTGCTTGTCAGTTATATTTGTATATTTCGGTCGTTTTAGATTTTCCACGCTGTACTCGTAGTATGTACTAATTAACTACAATTAACGTGTTGTGAGCCATGTCAGTGACTGTGGTCACTTAGTCGTTTATCGGTCATTAACGTCGGTTATTAAAATTTCAAATTTGGTGCAATTTTTTTTTGTATATTTTGCATGTTTTGAGGTTATGTTTAACCTTAAATCTAAAACTAGGTTAAATCAAATCTAAAAACGACAACCAAAATGACAAAGAGACTGTGTCATGGAAATATTACAAAATTATAGGAAGTGTACTTTCATACTCATAAATTTCTATACTCATAGTTGCAAAAAATATGCTCATAGTTGGTCTTAAAATGATTTTCTAGATGTAACCAATATGGTCAAACAAGTTTCACTCCAAAAAAAAAGCCCCGACCAAAAATTACCATTATAAATCATATTTATCAGTCATTAGTCATTCATAATAAGTGACCGGTCATTTAACAACACTACATTTATATAATGTTTTATTTGTTCGCAGAAATGGAACTTGCCTCGAGAATAGCATTTTGAAATCTATTGAAAATGCCTAAGTTGTGATTCAGGCGACATCCTGTTGTGGCTATTCCGAGTAGCTTCTCTATCAAATATAAATTAACGTTTTCTACAAGGCTGCATGAGTGTGCGCACTATGTGCCTCAAATCCTAATAGGCATTATCGGCATCGTGATTATGCGGTTAATGATTTTAACGGAAGAAGTTGTTTACAATTGCAAATTATCCTATTACTGAACCATTAAAATTCCCACCTCAACGCCTATTACGTGTTGTAGTTGTATGTGCGTTTTTATAGTTTTTCATGCGTCGGAATTTCCTTCCAACATGCAAATTAAAAAAAAATCTTTAAAAAATAACTGAATATAATTGTTTTAGACATTAAGACATTTTAGAACTTTGTTTTTTTTTTTTGTATCAAGTCGGGTAGGTACTCATATCCGCTCCGTTTCTGTATGTGTATCATGTATTATAATGGATACTATAACAAATAAATATTTGTTATAAATACCTAACACATGATGTATACATTACAAATACAATAGGCGCAGAATTCAAGGGATATACAAAAGTCCCAAATTTTTAGGTGATTTTCAAACTTGAGGAAAATGGTCGTAGGGAAAAAAAAGACGGAAATTGAAGCTCCAAGTTTCTAGTTTTTGGATATTGAGTTTAAATTTTTTTGATTCAGTTTGTGTGTAATCATAAGAAAACCATCGATTTTTTTTTAATTTATGCTTGTATTTTAAAAGGTCAACGGACCTCAATATGTTTTTTTTTTTCGATAATTTCATCATATTGGTCTTTTAGATAATTTAATTCTCTTTAATTTGACCTATTTTCGCACTCTGTACGATGACTTTTCATTGAGTTATGGCCGTTCAAAGCAAAAAAGTTATTGTTGACTTTGGTAATCAATTACTCGGGAAATAATGAACATACAAAAATAAAAAAGGGTTTTGAAAACTACAAAGTATCCTTTACAAGTAGAAGTGATTGGTTTTTTTTAAAAAAAAAAATCGAAACGAAACTGTTGATTGGAAAAAAGGTAAAAAATTGCATTGCAAATAGGAATATTTGCATAACTTGGCATAAATTTACATAATGGATAGACTAAGGACTAAATGGGACTAATGGAAGGACTAAATATCGACTGCAACTTTTCAACTTTAAAGTACCCCAAAGAAACCCTGATAGTTTCAAAGCTCTGCGACTTTTCTTTCATAGTGTTCGGAATGGCTGAAATTGTCGTTTGTGCTAAAAATCAATATAAGGATCAATATTTCACTTTTTGTTTGTTTGTTAAACTTAAAAAGGTTTTTTTTAGCAATAATCCATATGCAAATAATGGATAGACTAAGGATATTGACTGCAATTTTTCAACCTTAAAGTACCTCGAAGAAACCCTGATAGTTTCAAAGCACTGCGATTTTTCTTTCATAGTGTTCGGAATATTTGAACTTGTCCTTTGTGCTTAAAATGAATGTAAGGATCGATTTTTCACTTTTTGTTAATTTTCTTAAGTTAAAAAGTTTTTTTTTAGCAATAATCCAAATTTGCATTATCAAACACGTTAATAGAAAACGTACATTCATATAGAAACGTTCATTATATAGAACCCGAATAGTAACAATCAAAACCGTGATAGAGTTGCAAATAGAATTAGTAAAACTCTTTTTTTTATATAGTTACATATATAGGTACTCGTATAGTATATTAGTAGATAGTATAGTATATTAGTAGATTATACAAGACTTGTATAATGGAATGGAAACTCGCTGATTATACTTAGTATAATCAGCGTTTCCATTCCTTCCCTTCCATTCCTTCCCTACTTAATCTCGCTGGTTTTCGCAACAAGAAAACGAAATTTGGACATGGTAAGTTCTTTTCTTTAATTTACTATTAGTATAAATTATACAATTTCCATTCTAAATTGAAAATTGGTAGAAAAAAGCAAGGTTGTCAGATATATTTTCTAAAATTGCTAAGCTCACTATACAAGTATACTTCCTACTTCAGTAAACTGTTAGTTCGTGAAGTTCTTAGAAAGCTAGTTTGGAAATATTTAAAAAAATTAGTTAGAATTAAAATAAAGCGTTTAAAATTGCTGGAAAAAATAATTATAAATTAAAACAACTTTATGTATATTACTATATTTAAAAAAATGTTGAAGACAACGCTGTTACTACCGGCCAGCAGCGAATGTCGATCCAGTATACTATTGTGCTTTGTATATAATACATTCCTTAAATACTTATTCGGTCCACTGTGCCATAAAATTTTTACGACGTCGTTAATGATTTACGACATTAGGAATTCTACTTGTTTAAGACGCCAGTGACGTGTATTTCAGCTAGGTTTATTAACACAAACAATTTTTTGAGACTGTCTGGCTAAATGAGCATTATTTACAGCAAATTATATTACAAATATTAAGAGTTTTGTATGCAGGCTAATTTTAATCTCCTATATTGATTTTAATGAAAAAAAATTATTTCACAATTTTCGAATTTATAAAAGATATGCACGCCCATGGAATCATAAAGTTGCACCGCTTTTTTTTGTTCCCCAGGCGTATTTATCATTTTCAATTAAAAATAGAAGGACTATACATAGTTCATATTTTATTGCAAACACAAAAATTTTGATCGGTTGGTCATAGAGAGCAAAATATCAAAAATTCAACCAATTTCACGGAAAGGCACTTCCCATAAGAAATGTACGGCCTCCTTTAAGTTTCCTGAAATATAAATCTAAAGATTCTAGTAAAATAGTTTCTGATCTAAATAACGGGGTGACCCACGATTTTTTAGACAGCGGATTTCTCAAAAATCGTAAGTCAGATAAAAATAAAATTTGGCATTGTATTATGACTAGAATGGGTATATATTTTGGCATATAAAATATATTATTATAGAATATTATGTGTTTTTTTTTTAATGTCGGTCATGTAACATCAACTAAAAATTTTAAATTGAATTTACACCTTGCATATTATTTTCTTATTATTATCTTTTTTAAAAGCGTATTTCTAATGATGTTGATAAATTAAAATGTTTATGCTTAACAAAAGTTACATCTACATAAAAAATATTATTTATTTATATATGTATATGCATTATATTATAGCTACATACATTTTTTTACTTGAAATTGAAATATCTCTTAAACCATTCATTGTAGAGATAGACAATGGTCATTAAGGTAACTTTAAATTAATGAATAGAAACCAGATATTATTGCATAAAGTATATAGCGTACCATTTAAAATAACGAATTTAGTATTCACATCTGATATATTCGGAAGTGCCAGAAAGTCCCCATTGTTTTGGATCTGTAAAGTATCCCTGAAAACTCCCAGTTACAAACTCTCAGCCCATATTATATTTGAAGTTCTCCTAAAACGTTTGATAGGTACACTCTCCGTGAAGTGCAATCTAAGCAATCTGCATATTGAAGTAATTGCGAGGAAAAAAAACATTAATATCAAATATTTCACTCAAGTTTTTTATTGACATGCAGTTAATAACGAATTCTCTAAATTGCTACTCTATTCAAACACCAAAACATTTACCTACTTATTTTTATGCGGCTATCAACATTTATGCATATTTTGCAATTTAATGATGCATTTTTACGTTGTATTTGTGTACTATACAGTAGTATGTGTAAAGCCGACATCGGGCGGTTGTGAAAAAGGACAAATTCTACATTTCTCGTTCTAACGACTAACGTAGTGCGGTGAGAAGGCCGGTCTTATTCCCTCATTACCTTCGATGCGCATGCGGTTACTTCTTATCTGTCGTCTCACTTCTGTTTGCCCTTTTTCACAACTGGCCGATGTTGGCTTTACACACACGGTATAGGTAAGGACGGCGAAACTAAAAATTTAGTTTAAAAAATAACACATATTAGGTATAAGCACAGGTTTTTTGTCTTGGCGTTTTGGGGCCGTCTTGCTTTAGAAATTCAAAATTTTATCAGATTGTACCTACAAGCTGACAAAAAGCTTATGTTTTCGATTTTTTTTTCCAGGAAAAATATAGTGATACTTAGGAATTAAAATTTTAAAATTTCCTTTCTACAGACTAAAATTCTAAGGCACAAACTATTTTTTCTTTCACTAATTTTTGGTTGAAATATACCAGGTGTCAATGAAACCATGAACATTCTGAAATTTGGAAGATGTTACACGTAAAATGTTTTTAAATACAATTATATGTATTACTGGATTCTGCATAAAATTTGCTAAAAGTCACATTCACATTTCTGATACTTTCTTGACTAAAGCTGGCGATATATAAATGTTTTGTAAAAAAATAGTTATTAAAAATGTTGGTGTAACAAAATTTAACAATGACATAGGACTTGCATATACAGTGAAGGCGCAAAGTCGCGCATAAATTCGATAAGAACTATTTTCATTTGCCGATATTTTGACGTACTTCATTTGTTTTTTTTTTTATTAACAGCTGTCAAAGATATGACGTCATCGATATATTTTTTTAAATGACAGCATATGGCTTGTGACATACAACATAAAGCTCTTATTTCATCCAGGAGGGTTAGGTCAGGCGACCTAGGAGGAAACTCGAGTTGACCTCTTCGCACAATCCATCGACCCGGATATACTTTGTTTTAAGATTAATTTAAATAAATAATTTAATTAAAATAATTAAGAATACGCTTTATATTATTTATTCTCAGTTTTTGGAATTCTGGATAACTGTTAAGAGTGTATTATGTCAAATAGCTGAGAAAATAGCTGTAGAACTTGTGTTTGAGCGATTTTTTAAATAAACTTTCCTTCGTTATCATTGGATTTTAACTTTTGATTGGTCGCCATTTTAAAATGACTTAATAGAATCGCTCCAAAATTTAAGAGCATACTGCATGAAATAAGAGCTTTCAAATGAGGTATCGCAAGCCATATATTGTTGTTTAAAAAAATATGGATGACGTCATATCTTTGACAGCTGTCAATAATAAAACAAATGAAGTACGTCAAAATGTTGGCAAATGAAAAATTATTTGACGTGCCTGAGCGTTTTTCTAAAAAAAAAAAAAAAACGTTATGGCTTATTTCTGACATTTGTTCTCAACGTCAAAATAATGGTATACTTAATAATTGCACTAATATAACTAATAACTAATAATTTTACTGTGAAATATTTAAGAAAGTGTGGGATTTTGTATATATATCTTTTTTTTATTTTAACCTTATTTTTTTGTTCCACCACAACAATGTTTATACCTTTAACTTTTAACTATAAAATAATATCTATATATCAATAGATTACATTATAAATGAGTTGAGATCATTTTTCTTAAAAATAATAATAAAATAAAAAAACTAATTTATCCATGAGGAGTATTTCTTATTCAGTCTTAACGCAAGAACCTTAAAAATAATAATAAAAAAAATATTGAACGATTATTGAATACAATGTTTTACGTTTTTTATTACTCAATAAACAGAAAAAGGAAGGAGTTGAACTGATTATGATTAATAAAGGCTAATCTCATTTTTGAAAAAAAATAATAAAAAACGTAGTGGGCATCAATAATTCAAATTATTTACAATTTATCCATCCTGTACATATTAACTTTTTGTTAAACACTTAATTAGGTTTATTTTATTTATTGTGTAATAAATAGACACAATATCTTATTTATACCTTAAACTTTTTTAGAATACTTTGTACCTATTTAAGCGATAAAGCAATACACATAAATTATTTGTAAGGGTAATATACTTCAAGTCCACTACGTCAATGTGCAAGTAATAAGGGCATACATATATATTTGTAGACATTTTGGACACCCTCCCTTATATATTTGTATTTATTCTAGTCGTCTCCATTTTCTTTTTATTACAGGATAGTTTTGAAAAATTATAAATAAATATTAACAAATTATATAATAGAAATATTGTACATATGCCGAGTATTTTTTGTCTAGGATGTTATGAATGTTTAACAAAAACAAATGTAGAAAGAGTAAAAACTCACCCTGGATAAGGATGACCGCGACCACCACGATCACTTTCAGCGATTTCATGTCGTCGGATTCTGAGGACCTCTGACACTAAAATGGTAAAATGAAGACGTATCTGGTGTCAACCCACCATCCATATTCAGTTTTATTCAAGGACTTCTTCCACCGTCGAGATGTGTTACTTGATTAATTGCATAATACGAGCCCCTTCTTCTAGAGGTAATTCTCGTACGTTGTTGAATACGAAGAGCACGTCGGCGGCGGCCGCGGGCGGTAACCATAATTATTGTCCGTCAAGTAAAAGTTTCTGCAACGTCTGGCCCAGTGGCCTACCTAAAAACTCTCGATGTCCGTAGAACTGTTAGGGCCGGAATGCGATGCAAAAATTCAACACCAGACAAAAGTGTTTATGTGTTAAAGTGTGAACTTATTAATAACTAGATAACATTTGACTGATTCTTATTACGAGGTGAGCTCAGATATAAACTGAAATTGTGTTAATGCTGCCTTAAAAATTGAAACAAATCAACCAAAAATTTAATAAAAGGATTGTTAAGTTTTGGTTAATTTGATTCGGTTTATATGGTCGCAAAAACACAATGGCATGTACATATATGTGAGCTCACCTCGTATATAAGTATCAGTCAAATGCCCAGCTTTATTAATAACTTGTAAAAATTGCAACTTTATAATTTATCCCTTTGTCGAGTTATGAATTATGTTCGTCATTGCTCTAATTTTCGTCTTCTTACCGGTACTTAACAATGTTTAACTATTTATAACTTCGTAAAATAAACAAATAGTTGATCCAAATTTTAACAGCTTATAGACATATATATTTACTTCACAATATCTAAATCATGTTTCATGTTTCTTAGGAGACATGCGTTCATTCCCATCCAAATGAGGCGCTATCTAGCCTGACGAATTTTAGTTCTCTGATGAGTCATTCGCACTTATAGAAATTATTACTTTAATATAAATTCCAGTTATAAGTAAACCTACCAGACGTCCCGTTTTTAACGAGACCGTCCCTTTTTCAGAGATTTACGTCCCGCGTCCCCAAAATATTTGCGGGGATGGGTAGACCTCCCTTATTTCAATGTACTGCCGTTTTTCAATTAAAATGTACAGCAAAAGCGATTTTTAAATATTATTTTTTGTTACTCTGTTATGAGACTATTTAGTTGTTTTGTTAATTTCTTTTATGTAGGTATGTACATTGTACCTATACCTATCTATACCAAAAAATAAATATTTTATTTCTAGTCAACACCAAAAGCATTTTACTGTGGTGCATTTTCTTTCTTTCTGTGTAAAAAAATAGTACCGTCCCGTTTTTTTTATGAAAAAAAATGTGGTAGGTTCAGTTATAAGGGTTTTAACTTTTAAAACTTATTTTATAATTGGTTTGTTAAAAATTGTAAATGTTTGATTTTTTCACGGTATTTCCGTACGCAAAAGTTTTAGAATAAAAAAAGAGTGCAAAAAAACATTACGTTGATCTATACAGGTGGTCGTTATGAAAAAAGAATCCGCAAATATTTTGCAAACTGTTTCTTTACAAGATCATCTAGTGAGATATAAATATACTTTTTTATGGTTTTCCAAACCACAGATCAGGTATTTTCACTATAATAATATAAATAATAATAATAAATCCCACCACATAAATTGACATTCTCCCTTCAAGAGTCATTAACTGTGCAGAGGGAGAATACACATGAAAAAGACGTAGGAAACACAACCAAACCCTGTGACAGGTGCCAATTGCCACAGGCGGGATTCGAACCCGCGCGGATAATACATAGCTCTCGGAGTAATCGCCATCTTCTCACCTGGCATATACATAAAATATTTTTTATTAGAATATTCGTATTTGACATCTACAACAATTATTTGCTCGCAGAGCCCGTATACGAATAAACATAGTACTAAGTATACTTAGAGCAAGGGGGACTTATCGCAAAGCGGTCGGCCCCCAGCTCGGTGGTGCTCAGGTGAACTCTGACCTTGAAAGTTGTGAAAATTGGATTTCTGAAGCCTTCTCGATCCCACGTTTAAAGGCAATATAGTTCTTATATGAAAAATACATTTAAATTGGTTTGGGTTCCCAAAGAACACAGGTCAAAATATTATGACGATAATGCAGGAAAACAGTTTCTAAAAACCTGCTTTCTCACCTGGCGCTTTACCCACTGAGCTATCGCCGCGGTAATGGTGGTTCTATATAACTATGGTTCCTATAATCACCTAAAATATGACATGAGTCCCATATGTCACATAAGAGGATGTGATATACAATTTTATTTTATTAAAAACGCCACGTGCGCCACTGGGTTCTTAAATCCTTAAGCTTGCGGTGACCTTTGTTTTTAACTTATTTTTAATACACTGATGTATAATAGACCCCAAGTATTCAAACAATTCTTTGACAATTATAATAGAGTTGTCATTAATTTGTATTTTACGAGCATATAATGAGTTTAGTTGATAAAGTAAAAGTATTCATCAGTATGCAGAGAATAAAGCTAAAACGGATGGCATTGGTACTTTTGCTAATTTAAACAAAGCTGTATAACATTTTTTTCGTTATTCTATAAATATTCGCATAGAATACATTCACATTTCAGAATATATTTTTACACATTGAATTATTTATAAATTATAATACGTATACACATAAGTGAGTACCTTAGTCATATGAATAAGTAAATCATAAGGTTTTCTCACTTACTACGAGTATGTAGTACCTACTTACATTTTGAGCAACTAGTACATATGTATATGTATTATGCTTAAAATCATTTTGTTTTTAGTTATTAAATTATATAGAAAAGAATACTATAGTTTTTATTTTCTCATTTCCCCGCAATGATATTTTGATAGAAAAACACATACCTAAAGGATATAATATATGTATTATATCACCAGATAGTTATTCTACAATAGCCCCTTGGGATTGGGAGGATGTCGCTGTCTTCCAGTGGCGTAATCACCAACTTGTGACTTATGACTAAAGCTGGGCATTTGATTGATTTCGGATTATTATGACCCTATATAACCCGAAACAAATTACCAAAATTTAATAAAGGCATTGTACTTTATATGCCCGTCTTCTATTAAAATTGAGTTCATTTGTGTCGGTTTCTAACAATTTTAGTTTATATGTGAGCTCACGTCGTAAATAAAAATCGGTTAACTGCCCAGCTTTACTTATTAAGCTGCTTTAGCTTAAGTTAGGTTTAAGCTTTAAGCATATACTTTTACTTAATTTAACTCAGTTAACTTCATTCACTAATATAACTAATTTTATTTTATTTATTCATTTATTTATTATTTGTTGTTTGCTAGACTATTTGATTCTCTGTTAGTGTTTTACCTTCGAAGGATTGTTTTATCCCAGATTATTTTGCATCAATCTGCAGCCTTGGAAAGAAAAGATCTGGAGAAATAAATATATGCAACTGCACAGCACGTGTGTTGCATCGGTTGCATATGCAGTCTTACGAACACAATACTCTGATCACAAAAATAGGTATTACCTTTTAAGACATCTAAGAAAACCTCAGGGTGGTCATCGATTGAAAAAAAGTCTTACGTTCCTATGTTTTTTCACCGAGCAATTTGTTGTAATGTCACTTTTTTCTTGAGAAGTAAATTAAACGTCGTATAGTAACACCGAAACAACCATGCGCGTTTCGCCAACCAAGTTGACAAACTATTTTTATTACATTCTGATGATGCAGACTTAAGGTTGTCACCCTCCAAATATTTATTAAAATTTGAAATGTGCTTGATTTTCATCTTTTTTTAAACGCTTTTAATAAACGCACTGTGTTTTCTTTTGGCAATTCCTGAATTTTTTTTCCAAAAAGTTCTAGCGTAATTGGACTCCGCCACTACTCTTCCTGTTAGATCAGTAAACTTACAACTTCATGCTGTAATAAATAATAATATTCACCTTAAAACACTCAGAAGAGTGATCTCCAAAGTCCTCTTTACGATATGTACTGCACAGGGAGGAATATTATGATTATTATATCCTATCCTATAATGATATATCCTATAGTGATTATTATATCCTAGGAGCAATTATTTAGAGGCAGGCGGGTACTAAAGACGGGTTTCCATTTATGCAGTTTGTGCCTCCAATTTGATGCAGGTGGGTTTTCACTATACTATATAATAAGTATATTAGTAGGAAGAAAAGTAAGGGGGCCGTTTTCTCACAAATCCTTTATTTTTTGTCGTGATACCGGTTTCGGTCAATAATTGACCATCATCACGCAACAAAAGTTACAATAGGCTATCTTTAATAGGTTTATCTTTAATCAATATCTATAACCAATATTTAGTATTGATTATAGATATTGGTTATAAATATTACATGCAATAACGAAAAAAATCTTGCCATACTCCAAAGAATAAGTATATTATACATTTTCCCTGTCAACTTTTAATCGGAAACTTGCCTTATTTTACTATTTATTACTGTCAATTTACTGATGATGTCAATTGACTGATGACAATCTCGACATATGTACTGTGACATATTCTACCAGCAAAACATCGATGTATTGTTGGTTGCCTGTACGAGATTGTTGCAATCAAACTGTTTGGGGAGAAAGAACTACTAAGAGAGAACAAGGAGGTATTCACTTTAAAATCAAGCGATCATGGTAGAACAAATGTTGTGAAACATCGAATTGACACTGGTTCAGCAAGGCCTATCAAACAACCTCCCAGAAGAATTCCACTACCTATTAGGGAAGAGGTTAACGAAATGCTGGCCGATATGAAGAAGGAAGGAACAATAGAACCTTCGCAGAGTCCTTGGGCATCTCCTGTAGTCCTTGTGAAGAAAAAGGATGGATCCACACGGTTCTGTGTTGACTACAGGAGATTAAATGAGGTCACCAAAAAGGACAGTTACACACCACCCAGAATTGACGACACTCTGGACACCTTAGCAGGAGCCAAATGATTTTCGGCATTGGACTTGAAGAGCGGATATTGGCAAGTTGAGGTTAGTCCAGAAGATAAGGAGAAGACGGCATTTACCACCGGAAATCAAGAAGGCGATCTGGTATGGCTGTATAACCCAGTTCGACGTAGGGAAGATCGCCAAGGTTGCAGAACAACTGAGAAGGCCCATTCACAGTCATTAAGAGAATCAATGACGTCGTTTACAGAATCCAGAGGAACCCCCGAAGTAAAATGAAGGTCGTCCACCTAGACCGCCTGACGCTATATCGGGGTGAAACCGATCGGGACGATCGGTCTTAATAAGGGGGCAGTGTGACATATTCTACCAGCAAAACATCGATGTATTGTTGGTTGGATGGAGATTCTCGGCGATTCGAAACAAGCTAGAAGATTGTTCGAGAGGCTTCGAATGGAGTATACAAGCATGACAGCGAGCCCCAAAAGTTAGTTTTTAATTCGAACTTAGTCCAGTGAAGATCAAAGTGATATACCGGGTGATATTTAGACAGCGATATTTAGAGTGCGATTTTAAGTTGATAGTTGTGTAATTAACATGATCAAATTAATTGTAATTAAACAATAAACGCTTTTACCAAGTAAAAAAAGTGTTACAGTACATTAACCGTGGATGTAGAGTATGGGGAGGGCGCAGGTGTAACATAGCAAAACTTTTCTGTGGTTATGTTTTTCACATTCCCGGTATCAGATTATGAAATTTCAGCACTTTTTGCAAAAAAAGTCGACTTTTTTCATGGTTTTCTAGTAAATTTGATTTAAAATTATTGGTGTAGGTAATACATATATCCAGCCAGAAACAGTGACAGTGAGTAGTGACATTTGTTACTCGCACATCGAAAGCTACAGATCCGGATTTCGATCTTATTACATCTCGTTGGAACCTGTGAACCATTGCAACCTATGGTTGCAACCACCAGCACAAAGCTTATTGCACTTGAAATTAACAATGAAACTAACAACTTCCATTACTGGAATGTACATATCTCGGTACCCAATTACTAGGCTGTGAGATATACTTGAGAAGTATGTGGTTTCGATATTCATAGGCCATAGATATTCATAGGCCAGCATGTTACAAACTGAGCTGGCATGAATAATCATTGCTGCCAAAGAGATTACCCGCCGCCAGATAGCCGGTAAAATAATTAAAATCTACACAGATAGTAGACAGCTACTAGCTCCAACTACAAAACAAGTAAAACAACATGGACAGTAAAGGAATGTCATTACGCATCTGCAGCTCTCACAAACAACATTTCTGCTAATTGGGTGAAGGGCCACGCACAATGCATAGGCAACTAGGAACCTGATATGTTGGCGAGAAAAGTATCCAGCTGGAGCATTTTCGTCCGGAGTCCTCCTAGCCCGCTACTATCACAGCAATAATTCAACAAATTAAAGAAGACACCTGTGTGAAATTTAATAATCTATGACATGAAACAAGCAGCTGCCTTACTAGAGAGCTTTTTGAGCTACTCCAGCAAAGAGCAGAAATGGTATACCTGGCACTGAGCAGGAAAACTCTTTGTTTTGTAACAGGCATTCACTAGACATTTTCAGTTAAGAAAACACCTCCACAACTTGGGGATAAATGTAGCATTGCTTTGTAGAAGTTGTCAACAAGAAGAGACAGTGTGGTATGTAATATTCAATTGCTCCGCTGTCTCATCAACAAGAGACTCCATATTGGATTAATGTTCCAATTGAATTTTCCAAATGAACATACAGGAGATCCCACTGAGCAACGTCATTACTTTTTTTAAAACATTAGGATGGCTGTTGTCCTAAATGGGTTGAACGCCCAAAGGAACCCAATGGAGCCCAAGTGCTGCCACCTTCTGAAAGCCACCCTTCCATGCTTCCAGAATACAAAAATTTATTACTAATTATAACCAGAATTATGTGCAACACATTTCACGAACTTTGTTTCCATGCAACACGCCGTCATTCAGTAAATTGTATGGCATATATCCCAAAATATTGCAGCAAGAAGTTGCTGCATTAAATTGCATAAATGGAAATCCGTCTTTACAGTCCAGAGGAAACGTATAGGTTTGTTTTTGCAGCACTTTCTGCTGATTTGCAAACTATCAGAAGCAGTCGCCCAGTCCAGTATCAACAAGCCGTATCGAGTTTAGGACTAAATATTTTACTGGACGACTGCTTCTGATAGTTTGCAAACCATCAGAAAGTGCTGCAAAAACAAACTTTATATTTTCTAGTATAACTAATATATACCGTGTGGAAAAGCAGCCAGGAACAGCTGAAAATCTTGCAAAATATTTCTTTTTCATGCAAAAACGCCCAAAGGGGTCAAATGTATTTCAAATACGTCGTTTTTTTGGTTCTATGTACAGTGTGTTCATTTTATTTTGTTCCACTTTTAAATGGCTGTTGAAATATTATTTTTTTGATTTAGAACATTCAGCAAAAATATTAACTTTTACAGTTTTTATACCTAATTGTCATCCCAGTCCATAACTAGAGTCCGGAAACGCAGGGCTCGGCTGATAATGAAAGTATAAACCATATTTTTTAAGCGCCTTGTACATTATGGCGGCACTTCACTTGGTGTAGCGTATTTGTGTTTGAGTATCGCTGTATTTGTCCAAATATTTGATGCATTCGCAAATATTCCAAACATGCCATCCACACATACATCAAAATACTCAAATATGCCAAATATGTTTGAATATTCAGAACCAGTGGATTCAGTGACACCGACGTGTTGACAGCGACAGCAGCTTATTACCGATACATGTTAAATCTACATAAGTACAAAGTTACTAAAAGACCAAGACGAACACGGCACTGGTGGAACCAAGTGTGGACGGTTACCGGAAATATTCGCCTTATTCGACTTCTTTGATGCGTGATTGAAAACCGACAAGTGGACGGAAACGCGTATTTGCTGTTAGCTCTATTCGCGTTATTTGTACAAATAAAGCAAATATATCGAATAGCTTCTCTACACATCGCCTTTTTTGGGCAAATACAACAAATATACGAATACGCTATGCCAAGCGAAGTGCCACCATTATATACGCATGTATTTCGTTCCGTGCTACCTACGGCATTGACCCCTTCCCTAACACTCTCTAGAGCCCACGTAATGCCGCGCATGCGCAGTAGTACGGCATTCCCATTCCAGTCGGCGAGAAAACGCGAGACTGATGGAGTTTTACACTATCTTCTTTTATCTATGGTTTTACACAGGGGCACGCAAACATTCTGAATCCTATTCATAAATGGTGGTTGCATATGAATTCCTGTTAGGATCAAACAAAACGATTGCTGAGCCAGGGTTTAGTAACTTGCACCTAAGAATAATTTATTTTATTTTTTTTTTTGAGGAAAACATTTTTGACTAAATAAAAAAAAAACACATTCCTTCTATTTATATATTTGAAGAATACACTTTGATAATACAGTAGTACAAAAGTATTATTTTATATTAACTTCAATCACCACTTTGGATTGGTAAGGCACAATCAATGGTAATACAGCAAAAAAAAAAGGACAAAACAAAAATAAAAATACAATAAATAGAATCACCTAAATGTACTAAGTACGAATTTTATACTTAAAAATAATTATACTACCATGGTATGTTTAAATAATGAGCAAACGATACACGTACAGGCTTGTTTACAGTTGGCCACTCTCCATTAAAAAATATAATATATACAATTTAAAATTAATGATGGCTGGTGGAATTTTAGAAGAGAAATATTAGGCTAAAATAATCAGATTGATGGGTAAATTAGAAGGGGGAAATTTTAAAAAATCTCCAAAAAGATTTTTATAGAAGTAATCTTTTGTTAGAATATTTTATTGTTGTAGTTTCGAAAATTTATAATTTTGATAAACACCGTTTTTTTTAAGACAATTGTAAATTCCATCAG
Organism: Aromia moschata; assembly: GCA_029963805.1. Classification (NCBI taxonomy): domain Eukaryota; kingdom Metazoa; phylum Arthropoda; class Insecta; order Coleoptera; family Cerambycidae; genus Aromia; species Aromia moschata. The sequence continues at coordinate 71,297 of JAPWTK010001055.1, read as the reverse complement.
CTATCATTGTTTTAAGATATTCTTTTTACAAAGTACATCATTATATGGATATCACTATTCGAATTAATAAGCTTTAAGAAGTAGTTCTGAAGTAGAATCGAAATAGAAACAAGAGCCTGTTTGAAGTTCGACAGGGCGTTTTTATTAGGCTTAAAAAGACACATACATTAGTACTAAATGTTGATGAGCATTATGGAAACGTGCATACATTTATTTTGTATCAATAGGTGTTGCGATTCATGTTAATAATAACTATTTTGTTTAAAAACATCTAAATATAAAACTATTATTTTTTAGATCTGATTTTCTGATCTGACATTTTCTATAAAAAAAAAGGTGATTTGATGTTTACATTTTCAAAGATATTGTGTTAACCGCTTCCATTAATGTGATAATGAGCCTATACTAAGAAAATTTTAAAGGTTAAAGTTGTCTTAAGGCATTCTGAGACTTGCATATTCTATAATTGCAGTACTTGGCACCAAACCATGAAGCCTCGGCCTCTCTTTCATTACTTTATTTTATGTATGTGAATGTAAAAATTCTTATTATTAACCTTCTTAAAGAGGAGTTATAATTTTTTGTCACACATAATAATATTCATAATTTTATGTAGCTCTGGTAAGTTTTATTTTGTTCAATAATATTTTTTGGTTAAGGACACAGTGCCTATAAATATTTAATTAGGTGTCTGAAAAATTTGTCTCGAGAATCTTTGCAGTTAAAAAGACCTTAGTAGTTAAGAAATCTGCCATTAAGATAAAGGAAATGGCATGCTGTAACCCAACTGAATGTTACATTACATAAATGTAAATGCGTTATTTAGATATAATTTAATACACAGACTATAAAGTGTGCTAAGGACTTACAAATTTTGTGGCTTGTATTATTTTTTACTGTATATTAAATGGAGTGCAATGGGTGCATTAAATGGGGTCTTTTTATGTGTTTCGTACGTTATATACTTTTGCAATAAATTAAACTAGTGATTAGAGAAATGGATTTAAATTAAGTGATATTTTACCATTTACGTTTAGAGCAATCAACACTATTTTTTTTCGAGATCATAAAACAATATGGCTAGTTATATAATACAGAAATTCAGTAGTAAATATTTCAAATGGTTGTTACCAAAACACATTGCATAGAATATTAATAATAACTGGGCTGTATCATTACTTCCAACTCAGGTTAATATTTTATGCACCTTCAAAAGTTTACACGTATTAAACGCGGAAAATATTTGTTCAAACCAACCTCCAACATATAGGTCTTTTTTACAACAGGTTATGTATGTTGCACCATGTATTGTCTTGACAAAAGTCTTCATGAAATAGTATACAGTGTAAACCTTCTTTTGTTCTTGGCAGTTCTTATGTCTTTTCATTCATGTCTTTTATATATATCATAACCTCACATTGTACGACGCACAAAATCAGCAATGACACAGTTGAAATAAAAACAGCCCGTCAAGCAGTAGCATAGTTTTCATCCAGAAGAGTGGATGGCTAAATCAAAGGTTCAGACTTCGGCATCAGTCATAACAGTAAACAAAAAAGAAGATACTTATGCTAAACAATTCGTGAACTGAAGCGAGGACAGTTCAGGACACTTACGTAATTAAGAGCAGGATTCGCCTAGCCTAGTACTTAATAAATTAATATTCGATCACAATTTCATATAAAATATAGAAGTTCTTTCTAGTTGATTTCACGAACAGATACATCGATACACACTAAATATGGCTAGAATTTTTTTACACCGCTAACTTTCTTTTTACACAGCACAGCCTTTTTTAACGCCATATAACACTTTGAGTTCGGGGAAGATTATCTTCCTGATTAGCTGATTCGTCTTCGCCGCTAGCATAGATCGCCTCGGGTCCTTCTTGTAGACCTTGATACCCGGCTTGTGGACTAGGAAAGCATTATCTAATATGAGGAAATCATAGTCCAATACACACAGAGCATATCCCTGAAAAAAAGAAAAATCGTGTGCAGTTTTTCATATCGTTTTGCCAACCATGTTGACACCATCAGTTGATTAAAACTGAGTATGATGCTTTTATTTGTTGTGTTTTAGTGTTGGGGGAGAACATGTTTAATTAATTGTGTATTCTAATCCCACTCTAGTGTAAAAATGATTTATTAAGTAACAATTATTACCTGAGTCATTTTATCACTTTTTCCTTCCCAACTAAGCCTCTCGTCATATAAGGGATCAGCGTGGGTGCCTATGAAGATGGGCTCCCAATGAATGAACCTGCCGTTCCTTTTTCCCACGTGGAAAACGTGCAGTCCCTCCGTCTCATTCGCCACCTGCCATTCCTTGGCTTTCGGTACGCTATGGCAGCCCGGACACAACTTTTTATGGAAAGGCAATGCTGTTCCGTTCGTTAGCATCTCCTTCAACATGGTCTTATTGTCAGGAACGTTCTGATTGGCACTGACCTAAAGGGAAAAACCAATGGGTTTTAGCAGAGCCATCCTTTAAATACCAACATTAAATTTTGATTTGAGATGTCAGAAAACTGAAAAATTTTTAGCAACTTTTGGGTATTAAAAAATCTATATTCTGATTATCTGAGCGATAAAATTTTTTAGTAAAAATACATACATATGTATATTTTTGACTTAATTTTATTGAGATTAGATTAATTTGATATGTCACAAAAAATGTTTTACTCGTAAACAACCAAAGGCAACTACATTTTATAAAAGATTTTGTATATTAAACATACAAAATATAGACATCCAAAAAAAACCTCATCAAAGTTGGCCGAGAAAAAAAGACGTGTTTCTATTCTTAATCGAATTTATAACCTTATTTACTTGTCAAGACTGTCACATCATATGACAGCCATTGTTTATTTTACAAATTGTAACAGTCACTTGTCAAAAGCTTGACATAATCGAGCTTAGACACGACCGCTATTTCTATCTCTCTCGTTCATAGCCAGAGTTGAAGACGTTTTTTTTTTTGGATGTCTCTATATTTATTAGTGTACTTTTAAGTGGTCTGAGAAAAAATAAAAAAAAAGCATAGTGCTGGGACACCACTAGAATTCTTAGTTCAGTAGATCAAAGGGAAAAACGAATACACTGTTGGCAAAATCAGATCTTCTATCGGTAAGTTCAATATCGGTATCGGTAAGACCAATAACATGACATCTTTTACGGTGGTGGGCGGGGCTACCGTGAAGGGTGTAACATTATTGTGTGTAACTCTGCCATTTAATCAATAAATCACTTACATCAACTTCTAGATGGAAGTCTGTAATATTAATAAATCTAATAAATTATTATAATTTGTTTGAGTTCTACTATTAGTTTTTTTTAATCCTAATGACTGTTTCTCAAAATTAGAATATGTAGAAATAATATATAAAAGTAATAAAATCTGCACATCTTTCATCATTGAGTGATACATTTTACTCCTCTAGCAACACAGCACTACACATTTTATTTTCTGTGTTTCCTTATAAACTTCATTATACCTGACATTATCAATAAATGGTTCTTTTGGTAAATGCGCTAAACAACTCTACTCTTTATTAAAGCACATTTAAGACGATTTATTTAAACTTTTTGTGTTGGTATTTATTGAAAATGTTTCTACTTATGGTTTTAAAATCCCTACTATATATTTTTTTTTGTTTAGAAGATCTTTAGTCGTCTATAAGACGTATCAAATAATGTATCAAAGCGTTACGATTGTCATTTAAATTTTACATCCATAAAAAGTCGTATCTGCGCACTTACTTCAAAGATGTGCAGCGGGAACACCTTGGGGTTCTTGCTGAGCAACGGTCCCTTATTCTCCGCTATCATCGTTAGGAACTTGTCTATTATGTTAGGGCTAGGATAGAGTTCGATATCGGATGGCAGGATGTAGAACGTCTGTGCGGTTTCGCGGGCGACGTTTCGACCCACGTTCACGGGGTACAGCAGCTTCTTTTGCGCCTTGTACATGCTGTCCGCGGAGACGTTCAAGAAGGGGGGCGATAGGGAGCAGTTGTACGGCTCCGTGAAGATGTTGTTGTGTCGGGGAACCTGAAATTCGATACACATTTAAATCTAAGTTTTTCAACAGAATTATTGGCGAAGCGAGAAATATTCCTCGTTCTTTGTTACTTGCACATCAAAAGTCAGTGATCTGGATTTCTATATTGTTAGATCAGGGGCTGTTCACTCTTATGAGCCTACCTGAAATGTGATATTTAGTATGAGACCAACTCTATAGATGGCGCAACCAGCTTAGATAGTTATGTATAGTTGGTACTGTTAAAAAAAGAGATTGGTAGTGGTAGTCCGTAAGAACTAGTTCAGTCCATGCGCCCAAATGTTTAATATTTATAATTTGCGTTATGTTCTTACGTCAATATTTATCTGGGCGTATCGATTGAATTGGTTCTAAGTAAAACCAAAACAAACCCAAGTTTTGTAGTTTTGTGTTTAATTTGTTTCCATGTGTTCATTTATTTTGTGATTTATTTGTTTATTGGGTATTATATATTCTTATTTGAGACAGAAATTAGTTGAGTTAATATTACATTAAAAGAAGGAGAACTAGAACTGGTACCAGATGTGTGTTATAAATGAAACTTCATGTAAAGAAAGTTATGCCTTTACTTTTTTTAGTTTATATAAATGGCTAGTTGGAAATAATTTATACTTAAATATGATTGTGTCTTGTGTATAAATGTGATTGTGAATGCGTATAAATGTGGTTGTGAATAAAGGAATCTTACATCTAAAACAATTGATTTTGGTATTTAATGGTTTCAATATCTCAAATATCTTCCTTTTTTATCACAGCATGTCTTTAAAATTTATTTTTTAGACATTATTTCTTGAGGAACGGTTTCAAATACAGTTTGTGGACTTTTTTAAGTGTTCCCTTATGGACGAAACGTATATATATTATATGACAAGAATAGCAAAATCATATTTAGTTTATGCTGGATAAGGATAAAAAACTTTATGTAACCAAGTATGATTATGCTATTCTTATACACATACGTTTTGTCCATAATGGAACTCTTAAGAGTCCGCAAACTGTATTTTATTTTTGAATATTTTTTTGAATATAGCGCCATCCGCCATATTAGTTAAAATTAGTTTGAGACCAATTCAAGAGATGGCGCTTCACGGTTTCATTTAATTCTATGAGAGAGTTCCATCTATCTCTTCTTTTATCTATGTGTTAGATCTCGTTAGGGTGGCATATTTGACACCAAATAACCGATAATAACGAAGAACGAACGTGTCGGTTATATCGTGGCAAGAACAAACTGTGGCGTTACACTCATGGTATCGCCCTGCAGTGCGTTTTAATGAGACCAGATATATTTCGGAGGTCTAACAAAGTCAGCAAGTGCCAAATGCCCTTTCCAAAACATTTTAACGGTGAACCCGTTAAGCTCTTGATGAAACGCAAAATATTCTTTGTTCTCTTTCGGTATTCATCTGAATAGTTCTCGCTTCCTCTTAGCTTAATGGTATTACATACAGTTGCAGTATGGTTGTTGGACCTCCGAAATATGTCTGGTCTAGCACTAGAAGACGATACCATGAAGGTAACGTCACAGTAAGACTATTGGTAAATTCTAAACAGTAAAAGACGAATTTGGCTAAATCAAACACGATAACATTACAGTGAAAATGTATTTAACACATGGATAAGAAATACTCCCATTTAACACTGATAAGTTAAACTACTTCGATTGAAAATAATCGATAACAGAATCAAATAATCGAACGCGATTAACCGTATAATCGATAAATCAAATGTTAAAAATTTAATAGTCGATTGTTTGTTTAATACAAAAAAAAACGGTTCATCGACTATTCAATGCATCGAGGATTTATGAGAATGTAGAGAAATAATCAATTTTTTTACTGTATTTTCATGTACAGGGTGAGTTCGTGAGAATTCACCGTCAGCCCCAGATAAGGGCGGTACCCTTTATTCCATTATTTTTAGAGCTATGAAAAAACAAATTTTTTTCAGGGGTAATTTATTTTGAATCTATTGAAATTTCAGAATATGCTGCAATAAAATCAATTGAATAATAAATGTAACAGCTGTTAAATCAATATTATTATTATTGTTTTTTAATGGGACACATTTGTTGCATTCCGCGTGTTGTGATTACAATGGTAAAACATATTTCGTACTTTTTTCCACAGGTTTCTGAAATATTGTGCATCGAATATATAAAACAATATACCTCGGCAATATGAGTTAATTTATAGTTAAGCTGTGGATAGTTACGCTTTGTTGTCAAAATTAGACACAAAAAATGTTTTGTCACTTTTAGGAGCATTTTTTAACATTTTCATTATTATTTATTTTCGTCAACAAGTATCATTTGATGCAAATTATTTGAGGTAATTTATTTTATATTATTTAAGGTAGTTAGTTGTACAATTTAAAAAAATTGCTTCTTTTAGGTGCATCTTCTAATTCGTCATTTTACTTTGTTGTCTATTCTGATCATTCTAATTTTCCGCAAAATTGATATGTATTATTCATTAAGTACAATAGCAATAAATTTAATAGCAATTGCCCGTAACGTGTGTTCACTGACGTAAGCAACAAACAGACAAAGGCAATTTTTGTGTTTATTTTTAACAACAAAGAATAATTATTATTATCCATAGATTATAAATTATGTCATATTGACAAGTAAATTATTTTATATATTCGATGCAAAATATTTAAAAAAATTTCTGGAAGAACTTAGGGCATATGTTGTAATCAAAAGAACAAAGGGAATTCAACAAATGATTTTTATCAAAAACTAGCTGACCCGGCGAACTTCGTACCGCCTCAGAATTAATTAATACGTCAAAGTTCAATAATTAAAAATTTGCAGAAAACCAAAAAAAAAAACGCAAAAAACATTCTCCACGAAAAAATACATATACATGCCAATTTTTATGGTGATCGGTTGAACGGTGATAAAAGAGTAAAGAAATTGTTTTCTGAATTCTCTTTATAAGTTTAGTCCTAAAATTAATTTCTGAACGCACCCTGTTTGACAAGTACGAACAGTTTGTATGGGAAAATAAAATTATTGTTTTTACTATTTTCCTTGCAATTTCTTCATGTTTTTTCACCTTTTTGACTTGTACAAATATTTCAAAACCAAAATTAGCCAAATCGGTCCAGCCTTTCTCGAGTTTTAGTAAGACTAACAAACGTCAAATCATTTTTATATGCATATACTAGCTGGCCCGGCAAATGTTGTTCTGCCATATTGAAAATTTGGGTTTATAGGCATTTTTTGATGAAAAATAAAAAAAAAAAAAAAAAATTGTCAAAAAAAATAGAAACAATTTTTTCTGGATAGGGACACCCTAATCACCTAGCGGTATGAAATATACTTTAGGACCTATTCTCATACCTACCAAATATACATAACAAATTTCATAAAAATCGGTCGAGCCGTTTCGAAGAAGTGCGACCACAAACACCGTGACACGAGATTTTCATATATAAGATATAGATTAAATCAAAACACTTAAAAAAACAAAAATGTTTTTTATTAAAACTTTACCCCTGACAAAATGACCCGTGTAAAAAAAATCCAGCTGATTATCGCTTTTTTTCAGAACCTCCATAAGTTCATCCAGGATATAACTTTCAACAACTACAGTAATCCTAAAAATGACTTGAAATAGAGACCTACAGAACATACAATTTGTACACTACCTACTTATATAGATATATAAAACTAGTCTTTTGTTGGCAAATATATTTTTTTAGTTTGCCAGATATTTTCTTTTATTTCGATTGATAAACTTCTTTCAACTGGAATATGTTCTTGAGGCTTGAGATTTTTTGAAGGTTGAACCGCCATTTATTTCTTTACAACGTAATACATATATACGACTTATACGAGTACAAAAATCGTTTTATTTTGATATGAACATCTTTTCATACACACAACAATGTGTGAAAATATAAGTAGCAGAAAGCTACTCGTGTCAACTAACAATACTTTGTTTCATTCAACGGGGAACACAGTAAGCAGAATTACAATTTTTTAAAGTTGCAATCCATTTTGACGCTAGTTCAAAAATTTACATATTTTTTTAATAGTAGGTAACGGTTTTATTGCCTCTTAGCAAAACAATACTATACCCTCAAATGTTAACTACTTCCTTATAGCAGGCGAAATTACCATGCCAAATTCATAGAAAATACCGCATTTCCTGATTTACAACACATTTTATTGTGCATTCATTCACACCTACCAACAGAAGACATTAACTTCCAACGGAACATTGGTTATTGCATTCCTTCAATCTTCAGGAAAAGTAATAAGCACTAAAGTAGAATTATATTTATTACTACATGAATGATTATGTGAAATACTATTGCGTTTATCCTTAGCTGTGCATATCTATTGTCTATGTTTTAAAACACATTTTAAAATTGTTTTAAGAATTTATAATTTTCTTATCAAATGTACCAGCTATGCCATATAAGCGGCATTTTACATAATGCCATTTATGTAAAATCAAAATGAATGAGATGTTAGACTAAGTACAATTATTGAAATTTAAAAAATATTTAAATTTATTTTTGTACCCCCCTCCCCCTTATCTTCTCCCTAATGTTGTATATATTTTGTAGTATTTATATCTCGTTATGGGGGAACGTAGTAAAATACAAAGTGTTGGATAAAACCAGACAACACAACAGGAAACATAAAGAGTTGTTCTGTTGTTTATAACTAAGGTCCGGGAAAGTATGCTGTCACGCAGAGCCGGCACTATACAACTCTATGATAATATTAAAGTATTTTTTAAGCGCATATGTCTTGCCCCTGTATACCCACGCCACTGTCCGTGCGTAGAATATTATCCCGAACGAAGTCTTCGCGGGAACCCAGGACTTCGTAATACACTTTCTCCGTAAGACGGCGAGCTTTTCCGATAGCTAACAATTTTTTTGTCACGAGTTAGTCACTCGTGAATTCATGTACTGTATTTACATGTTACCTGATTTTGTGTGGATTTCTGCAACGACGGCACAGCCGTTACTTCGATATTTTTAAATTATTTAAATAATTGACAAAAAAATTATTTAAATAATTTAAAAATAGCGCTGAAATTTCCAAAATTTTGATTTATTTTTCATTTTGCGAAAAAAGCTTCTGCATGCTTGAAACTTTTGGAAAATGTGTCTTATGATCCTCAAGACACCAAAAAATTTTCATAAAAAAATATTAACTCGTTAACGAGAAATTCCATTTGGTTATAAAAAAACACCTTAAATGTTTAGCTGCTAGAGCAACTTTTTTTTTTTTAAATTCGTGTAAAAAATACCAACTACCAAGATATCAAAATCGCATGTCAATATTATTGTTTATTTGCGATTATTGCGATTTTGTTTATATGCGAATTTTTTGGACGCCATTTTGACGGTCTTAAAATTGAATACTTAATATGCCCATTGCAGTATCATAAAATATAGGTCTTTACGAAAAAAATGAGACCTGGATGAACCTTTTTGTCGACGGCAATAGGGTCAAATAGCATTAAACATTTAAGGTGTTTTTTATAAACAAATGGAATTTCTCGTTAACGAATTACAGAAATGGCAAATTATTATCGATATAGTACATTAATTAACTCGATGCCTAGGAAGCTGCAAGCAGGTTGTGTATAATGGATATTATACTACTAAGTATTAATTACCACGTTTGTATTTTTCTATGACTCCTCTTTACTCTGTTCGGATACTTTTGTCCAAAGAAATTTTGATGTAGTTTGTATTTTTATTATTTCTGTACTTTATGTTAAATACACAATAAATTGTATATATGTTATAGGCAACAGAACAACATTGTACCATAATTGCCCTATTTGAACATACTGAACTCTGAGTTTAATATTTTAAATCGGCAATTTTCCAAATGTTTCACCTTAAACCGTTACCATTTTCTAATTGAAATGAAAAATCTTGTAACTAACTTTATATTTCATTGTTTCGTGCCATTTTTTTATTCCCCGCCATACCATTGATTATATGGCTGCTGTTAAAACAAATTTTTTGGTACTCGGACATGCAGAATCGATCGCCGAATGTTTTTTACGATACTTCTATAATAAATAAAAAATCACATACATTTGTTGTGAACTGTAAAATATATGGTTCCTATTATTAAAATGTTATTGATCGGTTGCCGTCCAACTCCATATTAAAAATTAAAAAGTTATTCCTGGCGCTACATTAGGTGGTTGAACTTTGACTAACAAGTATAGCATTAGCGATCGTTGTCCTCACATTTAGATGGCTAAAGGTGGACGAAAAAACTAAAGTGAAAAGTTAATTACATAAATTGAATCTAAAATTAAATCTAACATCTAGTATTTCAAGTTGAGTGAAGGCAATAAATAAAAACAAAGAAGCCAGTTATACTACTATAGGTATTATAACTGTTGTGGTTTTTTTAAGACTGCAATATTTTTCGGCCAGAGTTAGCATTTGTCTTAACGGCTGTGATTACGAAAATTTATGGGTGAGATTCACAGATAGTTATTTTTCCTGCAGATGCCGATTTTACTTTTTTATAACCCAGCGTTTTACCCCTTTTTATAACCCAGCAATTATCGATCAAAGCGTATAAATTTTTTTTAATTAAAATTTATATATTTTATAATTGCTTTTGAATTAAATAATTTCATTGATTCATTCATGTTTATTAAAACTCTTCTGCTTTTTTTTTAAATTGCTTTAGTTTTTTAGTTTAGTTTTACACATTTTAAAACAAAGTACTTTTATGGTGACTAATATGGTGACTAATAAAGGATTCTGAATATTTGTGCCCGCGTGTAAAACTCCATAAGTTCCCGTGACGACAGGAATGGGGATAGCGTACTACTGCGCATACGTGGACTCTGGAGAGTTTTAAGGAAGGGGTCAATATGTAGGTTTCCGTATGTAGCACGGGAACGAATACATGCGTATATAATATACAAGGCGTTTAAAAATACGGTTTATACTTTAATTATCATAGAGTTGTACAGTGCCCTGCTTTGCCGGACACATTTCCGAACCCTACTAATATCATACCTTTTTTTGACAATTTTAGATTCTAACAATTTAGGTAAAATAATTCTTTATTAAATTAATTTAAAAATTAATGTGAGTAAATACAATATTTAAAATACTAATATAATAATAAAACTACTTATAATAAAATGTTTAAACAATTTATATTTCGGCATTTGGATTCTCGTCTATTTGTACAGATTAATAGAAGCTTACTTTCAATATGGCAGTTCTAATTCGGATCTACATTTTTTTAGTTTTTCGAGAATCACGCCAAAAGTAATAAGAATAACGATTAACATGTATGCATATTTGTAATAGAAAACCTAATTTTATCAAAATATACCCATATGATGTTCCATTAACAAAAATACTCCATATATACAGGGTGTCTGGGAATGGAGTGTACAACGTACACCAGAGAATCCTTTACTCGCAAGATAACGATTTAGGATAACTTGTTACCATAGTTTCTTCGTTTAGCCGCTAGAGGGTCCTATTATCAGAAGAACTTTTCATAGGTAAAAATAAAAATTAATTTTATTATAATTTTTTAAATGACAGATGCATTCCAGGATAAAAGGAAGGCCCCCTAGTATTTCTGGTTACTATGTTTACTAGCTTTCTGAACACAGGCATTTCATTATATTTTAATGGCTAAAACACTCATCCAATCAACATTTTGCAAGAAATGAAAAAGATTCTGAATAACATTAATTATCAGGTGTTTCTACATTTTCGATAGTGGCCAGAATAGCACTAAAAAATGTCAGTGTACATGTGTTGTAGTCGTAAATCTATGTCACAAAAATTGTCAAAATCGATCTCCGCTTTTTAGAGACAAAAAGTTGTTCAACAAAGATTTTGTTCGAGTTTAGAGAAAAACTAAATTTTTTACAGTTTGACGCACTCTAGCGGTTAAACGAAGCAACTTTGGCTATACGCAAGTTGGCCTACATCGTTTTTTTTCCTGGATCAAACCGTCTCTGATAAGGCGTTGTACAGGGTGATCGATTTATTATAGGAAGTGAGTTTTTCTCAGAAACGGTTGAGATAAATTATTTTTTGTGAAAAGTAAATACTATTACTCACCTTCACTCAAAATTAAGGCAATATTAAAAAATATACCTTAAGGACGCTAAGCGCCACAATTTTTTTTTTTTCGGAAACATACCTTTTTTACACATTAATTTTTGTGAAAAGTAAATACTTTTACTCACCTTCACTCAAAATAAGGCAATAATAAAAAAATATACCTTAAGGATTTTTTTTTTTTTTCGGAAACACCTTTTTTTACTATTACATACTATTACAAAGGTATAGTAATTATGAATAATATACCTTTTCTATGATTCGTTTTTTTTCTTTATAATTTGCCAATTCTGAGAAAAACTCACTTCCTATGACAAATAGATCACTCTGTACACTCCATTCCCGGACACTCGCTGCAGAGCTTTAACAAAACTTTATTTGGATTCTACATAAAAAGTCATGAAAAACTGGTTGCTATTTTCTAAAATATAAACCAGAATTAAAGATAAAAAAAGGGAGGTATTTATTTATTAAACTAACCTTTTAAAGTGTGAGAGTAGACCTGTGTTGTGTTTAAAAATGTTTAAATTTTAAATAAAAATGACGATGACGCCAATGGGTTTTCATTAGAAAAAATGGCGAAGGCGCCAGTGTTTTTTTAAATTAAAAAAACATGAGGACATTTAAAATGGGTGCATGCGCCAGTGACGAATAATATCCATACAATGACATTGATACCTTCACCATGCCTTCGCCATTTTCAATGAACCTACTGCGTAAAGGCATTATTTACTGCGGTGCTACGCAGCTTCAGGTTGTACCGAAGTAAGTAATGGTGATATTTTCGCGACTTTTGCTTTGGCAATCTTTACTGCGGTACAGCACAGCCTCAAGTTATAGCATAGTAACTATTGGCAATGTATAAACGGCCGTTTCATTAGACATTGTTTACTGCGCTGCAACGAAAGTGTTAACCACGCCATCTTCTCGACACGTGATCGAATTCTTCGAATTGGCAGAAAAATAACTGGCTTGTTTCGTTGTATTTCGTTAGCCATGGCTGAAAATCGCGAAAATTTATTCAAAGCATTGGCAAATTTAGGTCAAGAAATGAGCCATTTAGATTTCAATAATCCCAACAATTTCTCGGCAACTTTAAGAGGCAAAATCGAAAACCATGAGCCTCAAAACATGTCCGACAAAAGTGCATATAATACCTGGTGTTTGAGTTGGGTGGAACAATTTAACGAAATGACAAATACGAACTGGATTGTTCGATACACATACGCGAACAAAAAAAAATTCGAAAAGTGTACACATGCCAACATAACAATTTCGATAAGGTAAAAAAAAGGAAACGGGAAGACACTAGACAGCGGGCCAAAGACTGTAGTGCAAAAATAAGTATACTTTTGGTCGCAGTGGTTCCTGCGACCAAAAAGTACCTAGGTTACATTTTTCTTCTCTGCAACAAAAGTTGGAGCCAGCCCACTTGTTTGCATTCTCCATACCGAGCAAACTGAAGAGAATTACACGAAATCCTTCAAATTATTGCGAGATTCTTTGCAAACTGATGGTTTTGGAGGCTATGGCTTTCCTCAAATTTTCATGACTGATGATTCTGCGGCAGAAAGAAATGCGTTGGAATCAGTTTTTCCCGAGTCACCCAGATTACTCTGCATATTCCATCTTCTTCAGGCTTTTTGGCGTTGGTTGTGGGATAGCAAGCACAATATTAACAAATAAGACCGAAAACACATCATGACAGGATTTCACAGGATCCTATATTCCACTACAAATGAAGAATTGCGTGACAATTTCAGCAACTTTATGAATGATGAGGTTACGAAGAAGTACGGGAATTTGAAAGACCATATTTTGGGCTACTAGGAACGAAAAGATGAATGGTCGCTGGCTTGTAGGAGTAATTTATTGACACGAAGCATTAACACGAATAAGTATGTGGAAGCTTCGATTCGCATTTTCAAAGATATCGTTCTCGAAAGATGTAAAGCTTTTAACACGTGTGCGTTGATTGACTTCATTGCGAAAGTGTTGGAATCCTACCACAAGAGACACTTACTTTCATTTGCTAATTTTTGAAGCTCAAAAAATGAATTAGCATTTATATGCATTTTAAAATCTTCTGCATTATTGTCGGTACAAGAAGTTGATGACATAATCTGTTTGGTATCTTCTCAAAGTGATGACAATCTTTTCTATACGGTTCATGTGGATGTTGTGTTTTGCGATTGCGTTTATTGCCAAGGGGGAAGGTTTTGCAAACATCTATGCGCCATACAAAATAAATTCGGTAGAGTCTTCCCAACGTCTCTTCGATTAACTATCGAGGACAGGAAATTGTTTGCTCAAATAGCACTTGGTTCAGATGCTCCAAAAGACTTTTATAATGACATGGAGGTGGAAATTGGAAAACATGAGGTAATTACTAGTAGATTAGTAGATATAATAATAATCATTCACGATACAATGTCTGTTATTGGAATAATAATTCTTTCTTCATCGCACGTACTTGAGGATAAAAAAGCACTTTGGTTGCGCCTAGGGGCGTCTTCTTTTAACCGGACAAGTCCTCTTTTTAAGGTTAAAATGTATGTTCGGTATATATTTATATACACATTTTATGCTAAATGTCCTCTTATTTATCATACAAAAAATACACTAAAAATCTGAAGTATTTCTAAATAATGCAAGTTGCGAGCAAGGAAGCAACTGAATTGGGAATCATAAATTGTTACAAATTCATCCTAGACCTTTAAGTAATAGTTTTTCTCTATAAAGACGGCTATAGGAATAAAGATGGATGATATGTTGACAATTTTATTTTTATTATTTGTCTTTTTAAATTTATTCTCCTAAAAGGTAATTGTTTGTTTTTATAAAAAAAAACAGTTTTATTTTTATAAAAAAAGGGTTCATCTGTGTTTTAACAAAATAATGAATGCATTTTATAAAATATTTCCTGCAGCATCTTTGTCCTCTTTTGTTGTTTAAGGATCAGCCTCGTTGGAGCGCAGTAAACATTGTCTAATAAAACGGCCGTCTATACATTGCCAATACTTACTATGATACAGCTTGAGGCTGCGCTGTACCGCAGTAAAGATTGCCAAAGCAAAAGCCGCGTAAATATCGCCATTACTTACTACGGTACAACCTGAAGCTGCGTTGCACCGCAGTAAACAATGCCTTTACGCGAACCTACTACTGGTGTCTTCGCCATTTTTTTTTATAAAAAAAAAATCCGCTGGCGCCTTCATCATTCTACTCGTATATAAAATATACCGTTGTCACCCCAAAATGTACAAGGGGTAGTTTTATAAACGACCCCGGCCAGATCGATTTCAAAAAAGTTAATAAAAACACAACAGAAAGTCAAATTACCCGCTCAAGGTGGTCGAAAAACTGTACAGGATTATTTTCCATAATTTGACAAGTTATTGTGAGTTTATTATTGAAATTAGAAAAAAGTTCCTCAGACAAAAGTTATAGATTTTTGCATAAATATAAGTTTTTACGAGAAATGAGGACATTGATTGGCATGAAATGAGAAAAAACAATTGAACATCAGAAACCATAAAACCGAACCCAAGTTGTTTGTTTTTAATGGAACACCCTATATGTTTTATTTTTAAATGAAATATGTCACAACCTGCTGACATAACATGGACGTGTTATACATATATTTTTGAATAGATAAAAATTCGGGAAATCTGAATATGCAATAATATACAGGGTGTTCCATTCAAAAAAAAAAACAAAATTTGGGTTCGGTTTTATAGTTTCTCATGTTCAATTGTTTTATCTCATATCATGTAATAAAGAATTATGAGAAATCTATACCTTTTGTCCGAAGAACTTTTTTTTAATGTCAATAAGAAACTCGCAATAACTTGTCAAATTATGGAAACTAACCCTGTACATTATGTCACACAGGCATAAAGGCATTAGCAGTCCTTGACAGTCCTTGGCATTCAAAACGGCCATGGGTTATTAACCCACAAAATATTTCATACCCTTTCTTGTAACGCTTCTCGAGCAACATTTAAAATGTCATCAGTTACTTTTTGCAACTTGAAACTCTGGTAGTACGAAGTCTTCTATTTTTATATTTACTAAACGTTCAATAGTAGGCTCTTTTGTTTGGACTACCGAAGAGAAGAAAAATTACAGCTACTCAAATCCCCGAATGTGATTTCCAGTCTGAACACGGGAAGATGCACTTACCTCTTTGGGGACGTGCTTCGTGCTGAAGTAGATGTGAAAGGTGACGTACTCCTTGACCAACGAGGAGGTGCAGTCCCGCAGGTACGCGATCGACTCCAGGGTGTTGGCGAAGTCTGTGCCGGGCGCGTGCATCGCTATGCTGATGGGGCCCCGCCACCTCTCCACCAACGGCACCAGGTTGTCCATGAACGAATAGTCGGCGTGCGTCGTGTACGTGATGCTCTCGTGGCACCCGAACGTCTTCTCGGCGGCGACGTAATTGTACAGGACCCAATAGTCACCACGCTGTTGGGTCTTTGGCACCAGGGGTTTGTCCAAGCACTGGGTCAGCTCCCTCACCCTGTCGAGGACTGTCGGTTCTTTTTTCGGCAACTCTGTCGTTACCTGCAACAAGAGAAACTAACAATTATGGTCATTTAATTATGGTAGTAAAGATATCGCACGCGCTGCCAACTTCGTTTGAAAAATTTCATAACCCAAGGTACTCGAAACCTCGCTGCTGATCTTCAATTATTCTTTTTACCTAAGATTTTTGGAGGAGTGTAAAAAAGATGGGATGCGGATTTGAAGGAGACGGACGACTTGATGTGGCTCAGAAAGGGTTTGAGAATCCTCAGGAAGGCTTTCTGAGTCACCCCACGGGTTGAGACCTCCTTACAAACCCTCAGCGTGGCAAATTTGCAGGAGGCGTTCAATCATATCGCCCAGTGGTCGGTGTAAGCAAAACCCAGCGTAACTGCAGGAAAAGGGTTGAAAGAGTGGGACAAGGAAGGGCTCTCAGGACATGATGAGGACTCAACGAAACTCAGGGAGTTGTGAGGGAGATCTTAACCCATTACCTCCCACTGTACTCATTTGAGTACACCCCAAATTATTGTGTCCCAACGACATCTATTGAAATTTTTTGACAAACTAATCTTTTTGGTGGTATTCTGCAATATACAAGAGGTCCCTAGTTCCAAAGTATTCTCACAGATGGAGCGTTAGATGCAAATGGCAACTTAAGAGTTTACGTAAACAAGTTGTGAAAAATCTCCTGTTTTCAAGACTTGGTTTTTGTATCGTTAGTGTTAAAATATTCATTTGGGTTGCTAGTTAGCATTTCAGGTATGTACTTTAGTAATTTATAATATGGGAACACACAATTCTACATTATTTCTAAAAAAAAAAATTAAAAAATGGCTGTGTACTCGTTTGCGTACAATGGGAAGATATGTATAAATTATTTCGGAATATCTTTTCAGAATTTGTTGCGACATGGATTCTGATTTTCATCCAATATCTTCAAAATGTTTTTACGGGAAACGCTTCAAAACGCTGGGAGAAGCAATGGAAGAAATATCTTCTTCAAATCGTGAACCAGAAATAGTTATAATTCCGCCTGAGGTAGACACGCAAACAGACGAGGAAGAATTTGACGATAACGATATGAATATTTCCAATTTTCCCTGTGATATTCCTGGAGAAGTAAAAGTTCAATATTCTTCGGACGACGAAATTCCTTTATCTGAAGTAGCTGCTAGAAGTCAAGAGGTTGTAGAAAGTGACAACCCCGACTCCAATGTGCCGTTATCTGTACCAGTTTACAAGAAACGTAAAGTTTTAAAAAGTAAAGAAAGAAACAAAAAAGAGGAGCCTAAGTGGACAAAGAATTACAAAGATATTAGTATGCATGGCAAAACTGAGGGCTATAAAGAGAGACTTCAGAAAATGATAGACGACGTGAAGAACGATAGGCCAGTTCAAACATTTGAAATATTGTTGGATGATGAAGTTATAAAATTGATAGTTGAACAGTCAAACTTATATGCCTTGCAAAAAAATAATCATGGTTTTGTGGTTAGGCATGAAGAAATAAAAATATTTTTAGGAATTTTGCTGCTTTCTGGTTACCACAAATTACCTCGTGAACCCATGTATTGGGGCGTTGACGATGATGTTTGTGTACCCTTCGTAGCTTCCAGTATGTCTAGAAACATATTTCAAGAAATTAAAAGGTACATACACTTTGCTGACAATACTAAACTGGATAAGTCTGATAAAATGTATAAGATGCGCCCACTGTTGAACTTGCTAAATAAAAATTTTCGTCAGTGGGGAATTTTTCACCAAAATCTTTCAATAGATGAAGCTATGGTCAAATATTTTGGCCACCACTCCGGTAAGCAATTTATAAAGGGGAAACCAGTAAGATTCGGATTCAAGGATTGGATGCTGTGTAGTTCTACTGGGTACTGTTATAACTATGATACTTATTGTGGAGCTAAACAAAAAGATAGCGAGATGGATGATAGTTTACCATTAGGTTCTAAAGTTGTTTTAGACATGCTTCAATGCACAGAAGAACCTTCCGACCACGTTGTATATTTCGATAACTATTTTTCCAGTTACGATCTATTGAAAACGCTCAGATATGAACTTTAGGGCAACTGGCACGGTACGAGAAAATCGGACTAAGAAATGTCCCCTATCTTCAGTAAAGACCATGCAAAAAATGCAGCGTGGTGTTTTTCAGCAAGTATACGACGAGAAAAATAATCTCTTATTTGTACGGTGGAAAGACAATAACATTGTCACAATGGTAACAAATCACGACACTATAGAGCCCTTGGGAAAAGTAAAACGATGGTCTTCTGCAGAAAAACAAAAAGTCGATGTACCTCAACCGCACTTGTTTGGCAGTTATAATTCATCTATGGGTGGTGTTGATTTACTCAACCAAGCAGTAAATAACTATAGAGTGTCTGTTCGTGGAAAGAAATGGTGGTGGCCCCTTTTTACTCATTCGGTAAATGTTACAATGGTAAATGCATGGAGACTACACCAATTGGCTCATAATGATAAAAAAATAGATTTACTTAGTTTTACTAGAGATGTCTCTCGTCATTACCTAAAATCTTTTGGAAAGGCGATTTTTTCAAAGAGGCGGCCAGCTTCTCTTCCAAGAAGTATTGCAGAAGACGGCGACGGTCATTTTCCAAAAAAATTGAGAAGCAGCTAAGGTGCCGTCAATGTCACCTAAGAGCAAGATGGAGTTGTATCAAGTGTGGCGTCACCTTGTGCATTGAACGTGATTGTTTTATACAGTTCCATTCAAATACATAAATATTATTCATTTGCAATGTATTTCCGAAATAAAAACTTTTTATGGCATTTAATAATTTGGTTTATTTTACTATGCATTCTCCCACTGTACTCATTTGAGTACACCACTTTTTTTCAAAAACTATTCAAACTGATTTTTTTTTTTCATATTTTTTCTAGTATAATTGTACCTAGGAGTCACAAAATAAAACAAAAAACTCATGAAAATAAAGAAAAAATATTCATGGGAGGTAATGGGTTAATGTATACCAGGAAAGGTTTTTTCCCACTAGTGTTTTTCTTAGCCCATCCTGCGAACCACAGCGAAACGACTTCACGGCATTAAAACTAACCTTATAGACTAGCGAAATTTTCAAACAGCCTCTGGCCCGAACTTTTAACGAGCAGTTTAGTTTTAAAAAATATCAGTACTACGGAAAAATGCGAAAAAAAAATGTTGTAACAGCTTGTATCTTTGAAATGAAGTGTTTTGACAACACATTTATAAGAATTTTATGTCTTAAAATTACTTGAAAAATCACCCTGTAAAATATTGGACACTTATTAAAAAAAAACACCGGATATTTTATTGATAATAGAGGTGGAACAAATAAACACATCAGACATTTTCAAACTTTTCCTTGCTTAAAAAAACTGCAGTTTAATAAACTGTGTTATTTATACAAACATACTTGTTCCTAATCAAACATTCTCCATGCATAAATTAGAATTCAGCTCCGACTTTGCGAATAGTAAATGTCGACAAAAAGAATTTGTGTCAAATAAAAAACTAAAAATACCGTAGCTTAGTCGATTTTTCAAGTAGTATTAATATAATATATTATGTATACAAATACGTCTCTAAACTTTTTTTTTCTCATACACGACGTATCTCCGAGTTCGATTGTAGCTTGATCAAGATACATACTTTTCCTAAAGCGATTGAAAAGCCAAACAAATATTTAATTTAATTAATAATTAACTGCCACAAATAGGTTGTGTTTAAACATTGGCTTAGGTTAAAAAATCGTAAGTCCTGAAAACTAATTTCTCCTACAAAATAAACGTCTGAAGTTATCGCGTTTACATTTGCCTAGGTTTTCCGCCTGAAAAATAGGCATTTTTAGCTTAAACGTTATCAGATATATCAGGTTGACCAATTTAGATATTTTTATACGGCATCTCGAAACGTGCAAGAGATATCAAGAGTCTGATACAGCAATCCCGAGCTATATTTTTTGTGAACCTATCGTCAAATCATGGCTATCGCGAACAGAATTGATGATACAGGGGAATGCTTATATTTTGATGTTTTTTTTAGTATTCCATTTAAAATACGATACGATACTAGTTTGGAATTCTAAGTTGATATCGAATTTTCCCTCGGGTATCGTCGGAGAATTACGATAGAACGATACATTTCAAGAAAGGGAATGTGGATTTTATAACTAATAACAACAATTTTCCTTTCTGTGCCTATTTCAATACCGAATGTGTAGAGGGAAACTTAAAACGTAATAAGCGTCTCGCTAACCACAATGTGTTATAAAAATAATATACAAAAATAATGAATTGTAAAGGGTTTGTGTTAATTTTCGTAAATTTTGTGTAACATAATTGAACCTTTATTGTAAGTTCTGGTGCCCATCCATAAGGTATGTAGATGAATAATAGAGGTGCTCGAAACTCGGACTTCATATGCACTTAATAATATGTAATTTGCTATTTTTTAATATTGCATATTCATATTTTTTAGGTTTCGAGATGCCATTCAAAGTTTCAAAGTTGATGCCCATTAGCAAATTCTTTTAGAGGCGATGGAACAAAATTCTGTAATCGTTACTGGAAAATGTGTTGGCCCGTAGGGGCGAGATACAAATGGGAAATTGTGGGCTGAAACAACATAAAAACTCCATACTCTTGAATTTGAAGCCAAGACCACTGAAAAATGGTAAAAAGCAAATAAAACCAACATTTAACTATTTAACTTTTTCTTATATAACAATTTTCAGACGTGGACTGATTTTAAACATGTACAATTTAAAACGAAGACTGTACATATCCAAAGAAGCTTGCCTCACACTGGTGGAAAGCCACTTGAAGGAGGATTATCCGAGCTGGAATTGAAGTTACTCGATATTTTAGGAGAAAGTTTTGTAGGAAAAGGTGAGCCTGAATTAGGCATCCCTACTTCTACAGAGCAAGAACGTACCGACAAACAATAAACCTTTTTTCCTTTTGAAATGCTTGTTTTCTTTGATATAGCCCCCACAATGTCATTATTTCTAACTTGGCGACAATATATCTATTAATTGCATCTGCTCTCTTAAGCGATATTAACTCTACAAAACGTCTATAATGCACATTAAACAGTCACACTTTAATTGTTGTGGAGCAAGTGTCAATCCGGGAATACGGCGATTTTGTTGAATAATTCCCAGCATTTGAAAATATTTTAAGGGTAGAGCAATGTACGAAAATAATTAGCTATTGTTGCATGAATCATGAATGCTTATGTTCCGAGATGATTTACAAATAATCAAAGCCCTTATATTAATCTTCAAATAAACTTTACAAACATCAACAAATGCAGAGGATTGAAAAGTATATACAAAGACAAACTCCTTTTAAAAATTAAAATGTCTACGCTTGAAGCAGCCTTAAATTATTGCAGTTAGATGATCATCTAACCTTCTTTAACGAATTATATTAGAAAGAAATAGATATATCGTTTTGCTAAAACGATAGCTAGCTTAGTATCGAGATTTTGGTATCGAATGAATGTCAAAAATACAATACGATACCAAGTTAGAATTCCAAATGTAGGTATCGTATCGAGTCAAACGATACGATACCAAGTTTGAATCCCAGCCCAGGATTCTAGTGACACTTTTTTGTATAGAATCCATTGGCGTAGTCAGATTTTTAAATTTGTTTATAATTAACGAAGCTAAAATACGCTGCACTAAATATTTAGTACAGTTAAACTGTTGCAGTTGTTTCTAAACACAGTTGTCACAATAGAACTATATATTGGTTGGAATAATACAACCCAAGAAGAGATGAAACTTTAAAAAACATGTTGAAAAGTTAGTACGTTCGATATAACACTTTTTACGCTTTTTTTGCTTATTTATGATTTATTTATAATCATACATATAATAATATGTTCTTAAAGGAAACATGAAGTGCAAAAAAAATAGCGTGGCAAAATACATCGATTGCCGTTAGTCGTGATGTGCGAAGACCGGTGTATTTAACCGTATTTAAATAACAATTTAAATAATAATGGATAATAGTTTAACTGCACTACACATTTAGTGCAGTTTTTATTTTTGATATTTTATAATAATTGTTGTGAATAACAAAATAATATATGTACGGTAGCACCACTAATACACTAATGAATTAGTGTAGTCCTTTTAATAAAATTGGTTTTTTCCTCATTCATGAGGTATTCATATCAATAACATTATATACTCTTCAAAGAAATGTGGAGAGAAAAATAACAAAATATACAGGGTGTCCCATTGAAAAATATACAACTTTGTACAATAACTTCGTAATTATAAACAAATTTAAAAATATAACTACGCCAATGGATTCTACAGAATATAGTGTCAATAGAAAGAAGCCTGCGTTTGTTTCTTCATAATTGCTATAATAAATAAAATATTGGACATTTTAAAAAAGACCAAAATCTCAGAATTCCCTCGTAATAATAGCACCAAATAGCACCAAATCCGATCGCAATAGCCGATAATTTCACAAAGCAATAGCGCCGGTCTGTATCAGATTTTTGATATCTCTTACTCTTTTCGAGATACCCTATAGTAACATCTAAAATGATTCACCCGATACATACGTACGTCTTAGTATTTCGAACTATTAAAACTAAGAAATTTTTAAATTCATTATAATTATGAAGACCTATAGATATACAGGGTGAGTCAGAAAGAATGGGGCAAGACTAAACTGGAGATACTAGACACCAAAATATTATGGATGAGCATGCCTTATAGCAATGTCGCTGGTTTAAGAGGTGCGGCGTGTTCAAAGATTAAATTTTATTCTTCTCAATAATTGAGAAAATTTTGATAGTAGTATAAATCTGTAAATTGGTAGCGTCGAGAATCTAAAAGAACGTTCAATTCTACAGAGGAAAGGTACTCTTGTTTAGGTCGTCTAAATCTATCGGTTTTTAAGTTATTTGCATTTAAAAATTCAATGTACTTTTGTCGATTTAAACTTTGAACACGCTGTATCTCTTAAACCAGCGACATTGGTATAGGCATGTTGAGCTCAATCAAAATAATTTAATGATTGTAAATTAATGCTGTAAATTTGACAAATGTTGACACAAGCCTACTTAGAAAAAATATAGCAATATCAGCGCCTAAAAAAAATCAACAAAATACATTGAACCTTTTAATGCAAATAACTTAAAAACCGATAGATTTAGACGACCTAAACAAGAGTACCTTTTCTCTGTAGAATTGAGCGTTCTTTTAACTTCTCAACTTTTACGTTTTACGCATGAGTCAACAGATAAAAAAATATGTTTTAATTTACCAAAATAATACAGTGAAACTAGCGCCCTCTAGGAACAACGTCAAAATAAGCTTAAAATTCGTAATTCTCACACCAAAAAAAACATAAAACTACCAATTTTCAGATTCAAGCCTTTCTTAATTATTGAGAAATTTCAGAATAAAATTTAAACTTTGAACACTCTGTATCTCTTATTAAACTAGCGACATTGGTACAAGGCATGTTGAGCTCAATCATAATATTTTGGTGTCTAATATCTCCAGTTTAGTCTTGTCCCATTCTTTCTGACTCACCCTGTATATTTGCATGCACCTATCTATGAAAACTACTTATCCCGTCAAATGGAAGTTTTTTTTTTCTTGAAATCCGTGTCTATGTACATGTAACCATTTCATATCACATTTATTGACATACTAGCGACCCGCCCCGGCTTCGCACGGTTTACGACATCACATTAGAAACCTCTAAAATTATCAGCGTTTCTCTACTATATTATGCATGTATTATACATATAAACCTTCCTCTTGAATCACTATATCTATTAAAAAAAACCGCATCAAAATCCGTTGCGTAGTTTTAAAGATCTAAGCATACATAGGCACAGACAGACAGCGGGAAGCGACTTTGTTTTATACTATGTTATGATGATATCTAATTGTAAGGCAAAAACTTTAGCATTGGTGTCAATCAGTGACGAATATAGCAAATATCCGCCCTATGCTGGCGCGTGGAAAATGTTGTTTGGGTCTCACGCTTTCAGTATGAGCACTCCCTCCGGTCAGTTACTGCTTTGCTCTCTTTTCCTCTCAAATTTTACGCCCCCTACAAACTTGCCACCCTACACTATGGCGTATAGGGAAATCCAGCACTGGTGTCAATAAACTTCAGAATAATCCAGTATTAAAAATAACTGGTGGAGGAATGGCGTATTTATACTTTAAACGTAAATATAAGATGTTTTTGCAATTTGCTGTGATTCCTATTCTAAAAATCAATTTATGAAAGTCGTTTGGCAGTAAAGAAATACCTGCTGGGTCATAAAAACACAATATAGAGGAGCCACAAGCGCCAGGCATTTCCTGTGGCCGTCCTTGAATGCGTCTGCGGTCATGAAAGCATAACTTTCGGGCTTGATACAACTTTTACAAAAGGTGCGCAAGAAAATTAAATTTTCTTCTTAGCGTAATTTGCCCAATTTAGTAATATTTAGGTTGAAACAGTATAGTTATAATATTTTTTCTTCCTCAACGCCCTACACGGTTAAGCTAAAATTGTTACAATAAAACTGCAACTTTTATAATGTGTAATTTTTCGTAACAGGGCAAAAAACTACAAAAAACATAAAGTCTGACCAGTAGAATTTTTTTCGTAAACTTAATGAAACTGCCTTGTTGAACATTATTATACATATATGTTGGTTGTACCCATGAATATGATGGAAATGATGAGAATGCAATTGCTATTACAACACAGAAGCAATAATTGTTCAAATAAATGTTATTTCTAATTCAGAGTACCTAGTTATTTGCCTTAATTTTACAGAAGTGGTTATATAACATTATGTTCTCTCTACTAATGTCGCAATTATCATTTTCCATATGAAATATTATTAGCTGGAGGCTTCAGTATTTGTAACACTGAATAACGATAACACTTTGCATAACTGTCCAAACCGCAAGTTTGTAACTTTTGTTGTTTAGGTCTTTATAAATATTTAGAGCGCTCCATTCTTTTGTCAACTTTTATTTGATATGTTTTCTTAAATTTACAATATCAGAGTTATGGAGGAAACTGTATTAGTTGGAACACCCGGTACTTACAATTTTGTCAGTTGTCTACGTATTAAAATTTTAATTTATAAATATGTATATGTTCCAAACTAGATTCCCCCAGCTCTTCCACCGATTAAGCTGAAAAATAGTAATATGCAGATTGTTTACCTCATTTAAATGTGTATATAAACACGCCGTTTTTAGGAAATCCTGATCATAAACAAGAACATTATGACTCCTTTCTGCCTTAATTCCTCCTTACCAATTAGCTACCGATAAATGAGATATTTTTCTTACTTTATTGAAGAACACTTAGATCAATTTAAAAATACAAAGCTGCGGTGGAAGCTAAAAAATATAACAATAGTTATTACTTTTACTCTTACTTAAATCGAGACGAAAACATAATTAGAACTTGAAAGGTTTGCACGAATCAAAAATCCGATGTTTAAAAGAGTTTTTATAAAATGTAATGCCTGTTTTTCATTTTCCACAATACGTTTTTCTGTCGCTTTAATTATAAATAGCCCCAAGAGCAGATAACAATACAATATTTTTTCTTTGTGACGTCTGAGAATGTAATGTTTATTGATTTTTTTTCCTAAAAATAAAATGGAGAATTTATGTTTTGTAAAAGTGTTTTCTTGTATTTATTCTACATTCACTGAAGAAATATAGGTACTTCAACCAAGAATAAACGGAATGGGTCATCCCTAGGGTCCGGAAATGTGTGCTATAACTCAGGGTCGGCAGTATACAATTCTATGATAATTAAAATATAAACCGTATTTTTTAAGCAGGTTTAAATTATATCCGTGTGTATTTTTTATCCGTGTATACGTACGGCACTGACCGATCCTGCTAACGCGTCGAGACTCGCGTATGCGCGGTAGTACGCCGGTTTCGTTGGTGTAGTTTTTCATGCGTTAGAGCAAACTTTCCGGACCCTAGTCATCACAAATCACGCTCTACAGACTGACGAATGTATTCAGAATCACGTTCTCACTACGTTCAGACAGCTTGTCCTTCCACAGTACTTTAGGTAGTCAATGCTGGCGGGAGAGTATCTTAGTCGGGATAATAAAATTTGTTGTTTTAGGGATCACAAAACGTGTCCCATTAGTTCAAATTTAGACACTGACAAATATTCACTAATACCAAATAAATAGGTATCAACAAAATGCTCCACGGCTTACTAGAACTAGAAATTCAAGATAAACGTGAATATAAAAAAAGATGTGATAATAATTTCATATAATCATAATTACACATGTTGGATTTTGACCGTCGTCTACCCTCGCTGGAAATCTGGTAAAACCATATGTTGTAGAACACTATACTATATGTTGTAGAACACAGTATTACCGCTGTGAATTTGGTAGGTATCCCGAACGCCTTGGCAAAAAATGTGAATAAAAACGTGAATACCTTATAATGAGCCATTCAAAAAAAAAAACGTCATCAAAGTTGGCCGAGTAAAAAAGACATTTCTATTCTATCTTAAATTTATAACCTTATTTAGTTGTCAAATCTGTCACCATATATGGCAAAAGCTTCGACATGTCCCCTATTTCTATCTCTCTCGTTCATAGCCAGATAAATGACGTTTTTTGGATGTCTCTTTATACAGGGTGGCCCAGGGGTCATGTACACCCCCAAAAGGAGCTCCATTTTTTGTAGTAGGAATTTGAAATTTTACATACATAAATGAATCGTTGAAGTTCAACTTTTAACCTATAGAGTGGGTATTTCCTATTTCCGCCTTAACCGGAAGTGATATCAACTTTATTTTTTCAAATGGCAACCACCATTTTTTATGCGATTCGGCTAGAGTATCGGATTCTTTATCTGTCTGTTTTTTAAACAGAAAAATCGGTTAAAAAATGGCAAAGATACGTACATTATTTATATTTTATGAAGGCGGCTATGAATCAAATATTAGCGCTTGCTTTTTTAACAAGTAAGCCATGGAATTTACAAAAAAGGGTACAATGATACTCTTGTAAATTAAAGTTGGATGTAAAGTTACGCAGAATATCTTTATCTTTATGCAGAACTTTAGAAAATTTCATTTTTCCAAAAAAGAAAGGTCCAATATTACGTTTTTACAAATGGCAATATTCATTTTTGATATTACAAGTTTGAAACATTCCCCAGTTAGTATGCCATCGAATGCGTCTACTGATTGTAAAAATTACTAAATCAGTTACCTGTCAAACTCAACGCAAACTTTTGTTTTGCACAGCTCTTATTATTTATGCTTAATCTTATTAGTTATTAGTCTGTAAGTTCTGACGTAATTTTCACATGCTGTATGTCAAGTTGACATTATGTGTTTCAAATTTATAAAATAAATAATGGACATTGTCATTTGAAAAAATGTAATAATGGCGCTTTCTTTTTAGGAAAAAGGAGTTTTCTAAAGTTTTGCATAAACATAAGTTATAAAACATAACAAAAACTTTACATCCAACTTCAGTTTACAACAATAGTACCATTGTACCTTTTTTTTGTAAATTCCGTGGCTTACTTGTTAAAAAAGCAAGCGCTTTTACTTTTTTTAACCGATTTTTCTGTTAAAAAAACAGACAGATAAAGAATCCGATACTCTAGCCGAATCGCATAAAAAAAATGGTGGTTGCCATTTGAAAAAAAAAAAGTTGCTATCACTTCCGGTTAGGGCGGAAATAGGAAATATCCACCCTATAGGTTAAAAGTTGAGCTTCAACGATTCATTTACGTATGTAAAATTTCAAATTCCTACTACAAAAATGGAGCTCTTTTTTGGGGGTGTACATAACCCCTGGGCCACCCTGTATATAATATATATAATTGTTAATTAAGAGTTGTAAAAAAATTCGATCGTTAATTACTTGAAAAGTTAACAACCGATTACCGTGAAACTTATAGCACTTGTTTAGAATAATACTGAGAGCATATTCTCCGAAAATTTTCAGCCCTCTAAGAATTTTATTCGTTAAGAAAAAAACATGTCAAAATAAAAGGAGTTTTGCACCTTTCAACGCTAATTGCAATAATAAATTATTCTTGCCTTTAGTTATAAACCACTGAGATAGCTCACGAAGCTACACACGTGAGGCCATGGAATATGCTATGTCTTTATTATGAAAGAGGACCCAGAAAGACGAGGCAAACCATCAAGACCCATGACGTCATGCGTCACATACATGATGCTCGATAGAGTTTTCCCTACCCCAGATTTTGCCCCTTCAGATTAGGCAAACCATCAAGACCCATGACATCATGCCTCACATACATGATGCTCGATAAAGTTTTTCCCTACCCCAGATTTTGCCCCTTCAGGTTAGGCAAACCATCTTTACCAAGCGTGACGTGACGCAAAACCATGACGCAGATCGCAATATTTTCCAGGGGCAATCCCATAATAAAGACATAGAATGTAAAAAAAAACTCTAGCGACTTCCGATTGGGCTTAAAATTTAGGTAATTTAATATAGAACAACTTTCTAAATGTATGTGCTATACAAAAAGTGCCAGGGAAGTGAGGTATAAGCTAAAACGTGAAGAAAACACTTTTTTTTGGCATACATTGTTAAATAACTAATGAAGCTCACACTTTTGACTGTATGGACCCTCGCCATTGTATTCTACGGGAAAAAAATACATAGGATTCTTAATTATGAGGAGCCTTAATTATTAAAGGCTCCGCCAAAAAACATAAATTTTGTACGCTTTTTCCCTGGAAACTGGACAATTAGGAAAAAATACAATAGACTCCACATTCTAAGACCTCCCAAGAAAAACTATTTTTTGTTTCAACTGTGTCAAGAAGTCTAATTGTTTAATTGGCAAAGATCTATTTTATCTAAAATAAAATAATTTGTGTCCATGGTAAACTTGATAAACTTGTGGGATTATCGCACTTTATAAAAACAAGTTTTTGTTTTTCAAGAACAAAATTACTATAAACGAACAATTCAAGAAATGATTGAAATTTAAAATTACACAGACTTAATAAATAGCCGCACAGATATAGAGAATTTAAGTGAAATGTATTTTAACCTAATAAAATAAAGAGCTCAATAATTATACAAATAATAATCTATCTATTATAATAACAAAAAAAAAAAAAAAAACAAAATTTTTACATCTTCCCATATACCTACTAATCACCTACTCAACTTGATATGTAACTCACACCATACACCCATATTTATGTAAACACACAACAGATTCTCACATCATAAATTACACCACTTTGTAAAATATAAACAACCAAATCAGAAACTGTAGTACCTTCAGTCCTCAGTCGAACTAAAACATCTACAATTGACACGACTCAAAGAGGAAATAGAAAATATATTGTGTTACTAGTATAAGTTTATATAAATTTGTAAGTTAAAAAACTTTTTGTTCTTGTAATTGTAGCTCTGATGATGGCTGAATAAAGCCGAAACGTTAGAAAAAAAAAACAATAATCCCACAAGTTCATCAAGTTAATTGATCAACGGGTCAGGAAATTCCAAATCTGTCCATGGTAAACAAAAAGGCCCAATACCGTGCCTTGGAGAACCCCAGAACTGATCGGAATCGTAGCAACTTGACACTTACCGCTCGGGGTTTCTCCGCCAACTTGGTGGGTTCTTGGATGGAAGCGACGTCCTTGACGTCGCCCTCCTGCGCGGCAGCGGCGGCGGCGGTCTGCTCCGCACCGGCGCCGGCGTCCAACGCCGCCAGGTTCCGCCCGGACTCCTGCAGCTCCCTGATGACGGGCGCGGCGTTGTTCGTCAGCACGTGTATGCACAGGTAGACGATGCAGGCGACCACCAGCAACTTGATGATGAACGATTTTCGGTTGTTGTACATCTTTTTGGGTGGGCGCGTGTTCGAGCAGAGTAGAAAGTAAAATCACGCTCTCATCATACGCACGTGCTCTCTTTCTCACTCTCTCGCTCTATCTCCGTCTATCCGTCTATATCTTTTTTCTGCCTGGCGGTCTCGAGTGAAGATAGTCGCGGATTTTTAAAAAACCCATTGATCAGGAGTGCGCGTCTTCATGGAGATTTTCCGGTTCGGTCGGTACCATCGGCTTCTGGAACGAAAGAAAAAAGTCTTGTATTGTTTTCGGACTGGCTCGTCGAAATGTGATTGTTCTCTAGCCGTGCAAGGTCGGCGCTTTTTTTTGCGTAACGGTCGTCAATTTAAGATTTTGTGTAAACAGGAATTCGCGGTTATTGTATTCGCCGAACGGGTTCTAGAAAATATTATTTATTTATATAAATTGTCGCTTTCTTTGGTGACGATGTCATCTGGTCAAATCGTGTGCCTCAAAATAGGATGCATCGAGATCGCATAGCAATCGAGAAATGCGAAACCAGTTATAGGCTAATAAATCAATAATTAAATGAGTCAATTCTCATTACTAGGGTTCGGAATGTTTGCCATAACGCGTGTTAAACTGCGTTTAACTATCCTGCGCTCCCGCAACGGGATGTCGTACTACCGCGCACACGTGAGTTCCAGCGCGTTGTCGGGCAGGGTCAGTGACGTACGTAGCACGGGCAAGAAATACACGCGTATATAATCTATAAGGCGCTTAAAAAAATTCGATTTTATACTTTCATTATCATAGAGTTTTATAATGGCGACCATGCGTTATGGCACACATTTCCGGACCCTACTCATTACATGTCACGCGCTAGTAGTCATCACGGGCCAGCAGTATATCCTTCAAGAATACTTTATTCAGTGGTAGTGTAGGACTACCTATGTCTTATTTAGGGACAATTAAACGTGTCTCAACTCTTCAAATTTGATACAGTTAATTAATACGGCACGGGTAGCCGAGTGGGTTAAAGCACCGTCTTTCCAGTCGCGATACCTCTGTGCGCGTTGTTCAAGTCCCAGCCGGGGTAGCGATTTTTAATTGTCTCGCTTTCTCCGTCAGGGCTTGATATGCAACCACTAATACACTAGTGTATAGGTGTGGATGCATAGATGCCAATCCAACCGCACATGCCTTAGATTTGGTAATGTTCTGAGTTTTCTGGGTTTCCTCGCTCCCAGTGCGTTACCGAAGTTTTTGGCAAATAATAATAATAGCCACTCCTTCCCGCACAGGTCCCTGAGAGGACCTAAGGGGTTACTCTTCGGAGTAATTATAGGGTGAGTATTATTATTATTATAATACAATTTCACTAATACTTAATACTTATCAATAGAATAATCCACATAGGTATACTCAATGAACGATGAATAAATGACGGAGAAATGGAAAGAACAAGAAGAGAATGGAAACATAAAAAATCTCATAGATAACAACGACATAATATAATCCCAATGGAAGACGAGGAAGGAAGACTTGAAAGGCCAATGAGAAGATGGATGGAGTGAAGACGGAAGTAATAACCGAGCAAGCTGTACCAGACAAAACCCAAAAGCATCTGATACATTATGATATGACTGTCATATCGTTTGGCCCAATGTTATTTTTTGTAAGGTTTCTGAAACAACGACTTCATACTATGGATACAACAATTATCCTTTATTGGCATTTTGTAGGATAAATAATATAATAAATAATATTATATATAATGTAATAAAGGTAATAAATGTAATAATAAATTGTCGTATCCATAGCATGGAGTCTGTGTTTCAGAAATCTCACCAAAAATAACATTGGGCCACACGATATGATTCTGGGATGTGATATGGATATGATTTATTCGTATATAAACGATAACTACATATGTCAAACTGTATTTTTATTAAGATAAATATAAACCTACACTGGATTATAATACGTGAAAGATTATAACAAACGGTAATAGTTAATTAAGAAAATAATCCAAACTTTCATACATAGATATGTACACATTATTTTTTGTTTGTTAACATAATTTCTTATTATATTTATCGTTACATGTATATATTTGCAAGTCTGGAACACACATATAAGGTAAACATAATAATTCCTTGTTTAATAATCAAATATCGATCATATTACTGTTTACAATTGTTTTACAAACATGTCACGTATCAAACAATACAAAAATATATGTACTCAATGCATTCATTTTCATAATGATCATTTTTTTAAAAATGTTCCTTTCATTTTTTTTTTTTGGAAGACTCGGTCGGTTTAATTATGATGGGGCTATTACCTTATTTAATGGTTTGTTATAGAGAGTGTTGGTTAATGTTATGTACACACCTATACATATTTTTAGGTGCGATTCCTGGCTCAATTTTAAACCGAGTAGTTCATATAAACACAATTATGTCCTAAAATATTTGCTTTTCGATATACAGGGTGCTATTTTTTCCGTTTCTACTAAATAAACTCGAAAACTATTTGGGATATTAAACACAATTGGTAAAAGTCCAATTGCATCACTAGCTTTTTCTGTACTTTATTTGTGTAAGATGAATGTAAATAATCGAATAGTCCGAAAGAAAGTACCGGGTGTCAATGGAATCACTTTCGGTCTACAATTTTTTTGATTTTAGTTTGCTTTAAAAGATTTGACATAAGCACCGAATATGACATACCCAAATTTTAAAATATTCTTTAAATAAGAATCAAAATAAATAATGAACTAAATTAACTGTGTAATATAAATTCATTAATAATATCTTTATAATTAAAAAAAATGTGGACTAAAAGTACTGTGATATATTTTCTCTTATACTATTGTATACTATTTTATCTTTTTATTACGTTTCCTTTAACCGGTGTTTGTATCAAAAAGGAAATAATAAAATATTATTATTATTATTATTATTAAAATTAAAAAAATGATACCCCGAAAGTGACACCTGGTATATAAAAAACGTAAAAAAAGATAGTTAGCACTCTGTGCATCGAAAACCAAACAAGTCACACCCTACACTATTAAACTTTTATTAAAAACCATCGGTTGTTAGTGTGCATTGTAAGGATGTGTGAGAAACAAATCAGTTGAAACTGTCGTAAAATAGTCTGTCGGTTAGCCAAACTTCAGAGCACCGCTAACTATAATTTAAGGCCCATATAGATAGTCCTAGTGTGTAACGGTGAACCTGATGAACACATTGTGTTGACGTTAGGACATGTGTTTGAAACGCTACCGGTCGCTTAATGTGCTTTTTGAGTTAAAATCTTGCCGAGTGTACTCCGACCAAATATAGAACGAAGAATTCAGTACGTGCCTAATGGCGAGTAGACGGAAGAGAAACGTATGGATGGCATTTAGCGTGGCTGGTATTTTTAACAGAACTAAAATAAGAAGCATAGTTTGCTTCGAATATTATTTTTTGGAATCTAGTGACAAAAAAAATATTGGGTACTCTATTTTCTACATGTACATTAAAGAACATTGAAGGCTTTATAATTTAATAACAAAATTTAATAATGTCCACATTATTTCAAAAGTATTTTCTTGTAGGTATACCTTTTTTTTTTTGAAACGAATGACAGACTTTTACGCTGTTAAAAGACGAGGAAAGTGAGTTTATATTTTTAATTTCATGATGAAAAGTTATGAAAACAGGAAAAAATTTTACTCCTGTACATGTACTAGAAACAACGTTAAAATTACCAGTTTTATATACATATATATATATTTTATACTTCATTCTTAACATTGTCTGCATATCAAATAGGTATTCATGGGATATACTGCGAGAATTAGGCCTCTCAAAATTGATAAACAATGATTTTAGAAAAATATTACCTATAATTGCCCATCGATTGATTATTTGATCATTTTTTTACGTTTTTTTCCACAGCCAACTAGATCTACAAAATATATAATAACTTTGGTTTTTTAAACGAAACACCGAATTTTTCTATACTTTCAATTTACAAGTGGTTTCCAGTTAGAAAGTATCAAAATACTTCATTTTTAGTTAAATATTCGTTTTTATCAAATTTTATTATTGTCTTCATTTTCTGAAGCATCAAAGCTTGATCTCGAAGAATCTCCTTCATTTGAGATAAATGCCCTAATAAGTTCGGTACCATTGAAAAAGGAATTTTCAGGAATTTTAAAAATATACTGTTCCTGGGTATTCCCATTTGAAAAAAAAATAGTTAAACTAAAAATTGCTCCTAATTTTACGTAATTTCAGATTCAATGAAAACTGATTTCTAACATTTTTCTGATGAACTTAAAACGCTTTGTTATTTTTTTATTTCATCTACAGCACTATACAGGGTGTCCCGTTTAAAACTCTAAGCTAAGCTTCTATTTATTTTTCGGATCTAGTTGGCTATGGAAAAACATGGAAAATACTAAAATACTCCAAATTGTCTTTCCGTTCAGAAGTTATTGAGTGTACCCCTATATTCGTAGGCACCCGGTAACAAATTTCTAACATTTTTCTGATGAACTTAAAACGCTTTGTTATTTTTTTAGTTTCATCTACAGCACTTACAAAGGTGTCCCTGTTTAAAACTCTAAGCTAAGCTTCAAACCCAGGGGGGGGTGCCGGGGGGGTATTTGCGCCAGGTTTATTTTACAGGCAATATTTATTTTCGGATCTAGTTGGCTATGGAAAAACATGGAAAATACTAAAAGACTCCATAATTGTCAAAATTTCCGTTAAAATTAAATTAAATGGTACCCTAATATTCGTAAGCCGTGTATGTAACAATATACTCATATCCCACAGAGTCGATTCAGAACCCAGTGAGCCTAAAATTCACAACTTCTGAATGTATCACTCTGATCCGTTCTGAAGATATGTACATATATAGTGAAGTGTCCCATGCGTGAACATATGTATCTGTACTTCATGTACCTGAAGTGCATTACATTTATTCTATGTCAAATATCAAATGTTTAATCACAATATAAAACAGTCTAGCAAAATCTTCATAACAACCAATTACAGTTAGCATACAACCAAGACCGTTAGCATACACTGATCATCACTGGTCATTAGAGTCGAGAAATTCTCGAACCATAACAGAACCGTATTAAGGAGTAGGTAGCACTGATGGTAGTGGAATTAAAAATTATCCTATTTTTATAAGGAAATATGGGGCCTATATCATATTTTAGGGACTGCTTATGAATGCAAACTAAAACAAAATGAAACTTTAAACACAAAATCTTGGAAACGACTTACAAAATATTTGCAAAAATGCCCAAGTAAATACAAATTTTATTATTTTATTATTTTTTCAAACTTTTCAAAATCTTAAGATCTGTTAAAGTTATAGGAATTCTAATTTTTATTTCATACCAGCATTTCGTTTTTGATGTTTTATAACAGACTTAAGTTAAATACATTTTTATACTTCACTTGATAATTATGGGAAGTCAGTTTTCGAATTATTTGTTACAAGTTTCATTCGAAATAAAGCTGCAAGATTTTTGCTATTATACCTTTCTATTTAGGTATTATTATGTGTAATGTATTATAAATGATATAGAACATATTGCATAACTGAACACTGGTTGGAGAAAGATGAAATAAATAGCATTAACATAAACGATACAAAGTTTGTAGTATATATTGTAGGTCTAAGTATAAAAATGGTGGAGTAACTTTTGTAAAGAGGCTTGAAGTCATTAGAAATAAATGTATAAAAAATTATCAAAAAAAATGTGTGAAATCATTGGAAAATCAATATTTTTAAATTCTGTCTCCTATTTTTAGAACTAGATAATATATTAAATCATTTATGTAAGATAATACTTTAATTTTTGGTGTCTAAAGTGGAGTTATCCTGATGGCTAAATATGAAATCAATGATATACTTATGTCATATGATATTCAATATAACCTACAAAATTATTTGTATAATTATATGTTACTAATTTAAATCAAAAGTTTAGTTGAAAAAATTTAATAAAAATTTTAATTTATAATGACAAAACATATTATAGAAAAAACTTTAGGTTATTTAATGATATTAATATAAATATTTCTAAAATAAAATATAAAAAGAAAATAGTTGTTTATATATATACAATATTATATAATATCTTTCAATATAAAAAAAAAAAAAAAAACCTGGTTAAAAGTATATAGGATAACTTTATAACTATTAAACAAAAATCACAATTTTATAAAATAAACTATAAGAATTGAAAAAAACAATATAGATATATTTTAAAAAAAAAAGGGTTGGAATATTACCCAAAAATTTAAAAAAAGTGATATATTAATGTGTTTCCATTTCAAAAAATTTAATCCTACTTATATATAAAATAACATTATTCCTTTAAAAAAAGTTTAATTATAGGTTAAAATTAATACATTTATATTAAAAATAAAATAATTTTAATTTAAATTTTAAAATATCTTAAAAAGAAATTTCTTTTTAAAATTTAAAAAAAAATGTAAGTTTTTTATAAATAAAAAAATTAAAAAAATTTTAAAAATATTATTAAAAAATTTGGTTATGATTAGATTTCTCTTTAAAATAAGTAAATTTATAAAATATAATAATAATATTTTTTTTATAAAAATAATTTTAATTATTAATATAGATATTTTAATTTTTAAATGTTTTATTTTTTTTTAAAATTTTTTAGGTTCTTTTTACCTTAAGTTTAATATTATTTTTTAATGGTTTATTTTTAGCGAGCGCGTGGCCAGTCGGCCGCTGCCTCGATACCAGCTGACCGAAGCAACCTACGGCCTACGCCGACAAGGGCGCCTCGAAGCATCGAATTTCGATAATAAATCGTGGTTCATCTAGCCTGCTCTCGAAACTATCCACGACAAATATACATAAGTAGCCTCAGTAACGGCGGGAAGAACAGTCTTTCTTCGATAGCACGCGTCGCGGTCTTTGAAAAATAGTCGAATATAAATTGCATAAAAATAAATTAGTGTTAGTAATGAGAGTTCGAGTTTAAATTTTTCACACCTTACGAACCCGAAGTGAACAAAAACGTTACAATATAATACAGTGTCAGACAAAAGTTAAGCAACTGAGGCAAGTTGTACATATTTAATGGTATAACACAATAAAATGTAAAAATCGGACAAAACATGTATCATATAACAGTAGGTCATATTCTTACAGGAAGTCATGTTTCAACAGAATTATGTTATTTGCACACTAGTAAGAGATATATCAAATCAACAGTTATGATGGCTGTAAAAGAGGTGACAAAAGTTAAGCAACTTATATTAAATACAATAATATTAATAGTCTATTGCATAGCCTTTATGTTTAATGACTTCAGCAGACTTTCGGGGCATAGACTCAATCAACTTCTGAATAGTAAGCTGTGGTATCTGTGTCCACTCTCACGACAAAGCCTCATACAATGCTTCAATATTGGAGTACCTGTTGTTATCCCGAATTCGACGGTTAACAATCTCCCACAGATTCTCAATAGGAATGAGATCTGGGTATTGCGAGGGCCATAAAAGTACTGTAAGTTTGTTGTCCACGAACCATTGTTTAACGATATTTGCAGTGTGCTTTGGATCGTTGTCATGTTGGTATATCCAACGGAGAGGCATTTCCTCCTCTTCAAAGGGTAACATGCGTGTTTTAAAATATCCAGGTATTGAAAACGATCCATAATACCCGTTATTTTATGCATAGCGGTCCCATACCATTGGCCGAAAAATAACCCCATACAAGAACACTCCCACCGCCATGTTTTACATACTTACGGTAATAATGAGGGTCCAACCGCTTACGTCTTGGATGCCATACACGCTGCATGCCATCAGAATCTATTAAATTACACTCGAACCCCTCTTAAGTCGCCAAATCCGTGCATCATTACCTCGCTTAAGTCGCGAAATTTTGCCTCTCTTAAGTCGCGATCATAACCTCAACTTTTTTGTGTTTTAACTGCAAAAAGAAATATTTAGAGATATACCACAGCACTTGTTATAACGAAAAATGAGCCAACTGAACGAAAAATCAATGTAAGTGTACCCAGTCGAGCGTGACAAAGTTCAATTTTCCACTTGAATGAATATTTTAAAGATTAAATATTTTTAAAAGACACCTAACCTATTTTAAATCAATAAATGTATTACACAATCATTTTTTTTCAATAAATGTTGTACATATTCATGCGAGAATCCAATTTCCAAACGTAGTTCTAAAACTTTTACAGGCGGCGACTTAACCGGGACGGTTTCGCGACCTAATAGGGGGAAACGTGGTGAAATAACAGAGGATGTGAATTAAGCGAAGGTGAAATAAGAGGGGTTCGAGTGTAAATTTAGATTCATCACAGCGATGACGTCAGTGATTCATCACAGTGCTGCATTTGTCATAATTTTTCTAATGATCGGAAACCAAAATAAAAATTGTTTTTCAGTTATTGACATGTGCAGGGGAAGGATAAACCTATAAAAAAGTGTAAACCCGGAAATTTAAGTAGGCTGTTTAATTAAATGTTCACACTGTCGACTATTATTTCGACATTTTTTATCCCAAAAAAGTAATGCAATTACGCGATGTCTTTAAAACTTTAGGTAGGTACATCCTTCCGATAATAATATAGACAAAAATCTCTCAAAATTTCAGCTCATTTCTTCAGTTCTTCAACAGATCAATGACTTTTTGAGTTACAGCACAAGATGATAGATGAAATACTTCATCTATCAATCGAAGGGTTGACTATAGAATTATTTGCAAATGTATAAGCCTGAGACAATATGTACATACTTAGATCGTAATTATCATAAAGCATATTATACAAGTTGTTCGACTTAAATAGCCTTGAAAAAGACGTCAATAAAACGTCGAAACGTCGGCATTTTAAAAATTTCAACTTGTCTACTTTGTGCTGTCCTCCACCCGAATAATTATCTACCAAAACATAAATCAAGGACATTAACATTACTAATGGATATTTTCTAAATAAGAAAAGACAAAAAATCGATTTTTTGAACTTTTTAAAGGGTTTTCCATTCTTAAATGCACTCTTTAGAATACATGAAATATTCAATAGTCACCGATATTCTAAAGTTTGCAATATTTAAAGATTGCAGTAGGATTAGTTGTTGTTGGATTGTTGTAGGATTTCAACGCCAGACAAACTGATGAGAGAAAGTATACGAAATCATCCAATAAAACGCTTGTTAGCAAATCAAATTATCCTAATGCGAAATTAATTACGTACGCGATCGACAAGAATTATAATCACGATCCCCCCATAAGGCATTATAAAATTTGTCCGCCCTACTTCGCCTTTAAGGCGGGCCAAGGCGCTGACAATAATAATTCGGCAATCAGTATTCGATGCGGGCCCATTCACGCGTGAATTATTCAAAATATTTTCCTTTCCCAAATTATCGGGAGGATGAATGAATCGACGTGACGCCATACGTTGCTCATCGTTCCTACACACAGAAAAGAGTTTATTTGAATTCAGAATCGCAGTTTATTTAGGTTTTATCTCGTGAATTGAAAAAAAAAACTTTAATCCAATAAAGAATTAATATGTCGTACAGAAGAAGCATTCTTATCAAATCCATAAACTACATTTTTGTATTTATTTCTTTATACAAGGTGTATACATTAAGTAATAAGACTGGCAACGTAGCGCCCGATCTAGCAACGTTGCAGAGACGAGACTTGGAAGGGCGGTAGGTTAACATGTAATGCACCTTCAGTACAAACCTGTGACAGTCATTTGTTTATTCTTTGTGACTATTTTAGTAAACCGTTTTTTTCTAGTGGGTTTTAAAAATAAGTGACATTAATTTTGAGCAACGGTGTGCTATCAGGTTTAAGCTTCAGACCTGTTTCAGTTGGATAGATAGACAGCGCAACGAACAGTGTTTTTTCAAGATCCCAGGTTTTTCGGTGGTTTAAGGCATTCTCAGACGGAAGAGAGTCGATTGAAGATGAACCACGCAGCGGAAG
This sequence comes from Aromia moschata, assembly GCA_029963805.1. Classification (NCBI taxonomy): domain Eukaryota; kingdom Metazoa; phylum Arthropoda; class Insecta; order Coleoptera; family Cerambycidae; genus Aromia; species Aromia moschata. The sequence goes on along the minus strand of JAPWTK010001055.1, from coordinate 30,719 downwards.
GCCTTCATCTTTTTGATAGCCACAAAATTTGAATTGTCCACAAAGTTTTTACCTTCAGGCCAAACACTAAATCAAAAGTTTGTTTTAAAAGCGCCATATGTGGTGGATCAAACCAAGAAAACTTCAGGCCACCACAGCCTCAATCAACACTCTTACAGAGAGGTTCTTGAAAAAGTTCATTGAATTCAAACGGCTGTAACCGACCAGCTGAAGTCTATTCTAGTATATGAGTTCTAGCACTGCTATGACGAATGGAGGAACCATCTCCAGCACTGTGTGGCTTCCCAAGGAAGCTATTTTGAAGGAGATATTACTGAATTGTAATTCTATTTGAACAAAAAAAAAAAAAACAAAAAATTAGTCCCATTATCTCATTTACACACCTCGTATAATGAAATATTTTTTGACATGGATAATCTTTAATATATGGTGTTAACAACATTAAGGTAAACATACTGAAAGAAATAGTTCTTAATGGAGAAATTACCATTTACCATACCAGCGTTTCAGTCATGTTACTTTATTCCAACAAATAAGTAGCCCTGGACTTAGTAACCAAATAAGTTCGTGCGATTTTTGATAATGAAATATAAAAATTTGTTACAAACCATAAATACACTATTATTCATCAAAGTAATTACAATTACAACAATGCAAAAAGCACACCAATTTTTATATGCCAGCATTATAGAATGTAAAATATATGTATATATTTTGAACAGAACAATTACGAAATGCATTTATTACATTGAGTTTTGAACTGCATATCTAATACAGTTGTCAGGAGACAAGAAAAGGTGAAAATGCAATCACTTGGTGAAATGTCAGGAGAATAAAGAGGGTGTAGGTTTTCTAAGAAAAGATAAATTTGGCAACCCTAGTATATTTTGTAGTTCCTGCGCTGGCTTGCAGAAAAGGGACGTAGTAATCTTGGCAGAAACGAGTCGCGCCACAGAGCCATACGCATCATAAGTGTAGTACACGAAAGTAACTAGTAGCCTCCCGCACCTTTGCCATAGTTTATTATGAAATGATATCACACTATTCAACATATTACATATAGCGAAGATTGTATAACAGCACCAGCTATCACGAGACTACTGAAATAAATGCGGATTGAGGAGACCCCCATTACATGCTACGCAAGTTGCGTTGCCATATAACATCATTATATTTATTCTATAATAATATGATGAAAGCTGTTATATTTTAATTATAGAAAAAAAAACATAACATTATATACTTCGCATTGTCTCATGGGTTATGTAGGTATAAGTTTTTTTCTTCTACGAAGAAAATATTAATTTGACCATTCGTTCGGTTTTCGGTGTTAAAGAGCACGTCAGTTAACAATGAGACATTAGCGTATATAAAAACTTGGACCACATATTTCAATACGTTTTTTTATATCCCTTTTAAATCATGTTTCAATAATGGAAGCTTCATTTCAATATAGTTTTAACGATGGTGATAAAAGTATTTATAGCCCATATAATGTTTAATATAAAATTTCTTATATCTTCCAAGACTTATTTCTAGAGAAAAGGGTATAATAAGAGGTTGATTATGTATCGTAAAAATATTGCGTTAACAGGAAATATGATGTGGTTCTATCTAAGTGCGGTTTTCATTACTAAGAGTACTTAGATTAAATTATTAAGAGTACTTAATCTTAGTAGCGACTGTGGCAACCAAAATCATATCGAACATTTTGTCATCAATCCCAGATTAAAAATAAAAAGAATTAACAGTATCTTGTTTCAGAATTTTCAGATTGATTTAAAATAGTACCAAGAATATATGTATGTATACGAGGTGTGTAAATTAAGTAATGAGACTGATTTTTAAAAAATGTTTTATTCGAATAGAATTACAATTCGGTATTGTCTCCTTCAAAATAATTCCTTGGGAACCCACAGCGCTGGAGACGGTTCTTCCATTCCTCATAGCAATGCTGGAACTCATATACTGGAATAGCCTTCAGCTGATCGGTTACAGCCGTTTGAATGTTTTCTATGGTCCCAAAATGACGTACCTTGAGGTGATTTTTCAATCTCGGGAAGAGAAAAAAAGTCACAAGTCAGGCGAATAAGGAGGCTGAGGAGTCACAGGAATGTTTTTACTGACTAAAAATTCGTTTACTGAAATAGCTGTGTGACAAGGCGCATTGTCGTGATGCAACATGCAGTTGTTCTTGATGTTTGGTCTCACACGCATGACCCTTTTTCGAAGGTTTTCAAGAACTTTGCAGCAACTCTGTAACAGTGTTGATTTACTGTTTGGCCTGGTGGCACAAACTCTCTATCGACATTTTCATCGGTTCTTGAAGATGAAGGTCTTCCGCTGCGTGATTCATCTTCAGTCACTATCTTCCTTCTGAGAACCACCAGAATTAAACCACCGAAAAACCTGGGCTTTTGAAAAACACTGTCTCCGTAGGCGTGTTGAAATTTTGCAAAAGTATTCATTGCGCTGTGTCCAAGACTGAAGCAAAACCTGATAGCACACCGTTGCTCAAAACTAATATCACACATTTTTAAAACGCACTAGAAAAAGCCGGTTTACGAAAACAGTCACAAAGAACAAATGACTCTAACAAGTTCAAACCTATACTCACAGAACATATAGGGAAAGAAGCGCTACCTACTGCTTAATCGATGGCAACACAACTGACAGTTCTAGGTGGCACACCGCTTGCTTTTAAAAATACTTTTTTATACTTTTACTTTTAAAACTTGATACTTGAGAAAAGCATCCTCCCACAAATAAGAGAGAAACCCTTAAGTTCACAAGCATTAGGTTTAAAAAAATTATAATTTGAATGATTTTTCAGTATAAAAATATATTTCAGAAAAAAAAAAAAAAAAAAAAAAAAAAATTTCAAAGAAACCTTAAAAAACCTACAATTTCTGTGAAACACCCCTTTTTGTCAATAAAAATAATATTATCATTAAGTTGAACACTGATATACGTTTTTACTGCAACAGACTTTTGTAGTTACTTCCACAAAACTATAACTCTTCAAAAATGGAGTGAAGGTAACAAAATAGGGGGTTTCGAAACAGTGGTTTAACTTTTAGCCAAAAAGAAATATACAAAATGTGCAACGGAAAAATACATTCTATTTACAAATTTTCAACATTCCCCTGGTTAGGGAATTAAAAATTTTCTCCCTTTTTCGTTAATAACAAAAATTTTACAAAGGTATTTACAGGAATATTTATCTAAATCAATTTGCATTTAAATACAAGTATCTCTCTACACTACTTAAAAATATCCTTTTATTTTCAAAAACTGTATTTATTACGGCAAAAAAAATTAAAAGAAAAGCAGGCTTAGACAAAGTAAAATATTTTTAATTAAGGAAAAAAAAGTTCCTTTAAATTTAATATTTGGTTAAATTACAAAAAGAAAAATACAAGGTAAAAATAAAAGTACGATTTACTTAAAAAACAACATGTAAAAAGGGATGGGAAACTTTTAAGAAAAAATAACTTTCTAGAAATAAAAAAAAACACATTACAAAATGGGGAAAGTCTAACCACAAAAACCAAAAAAAGATAGGCAAACTTTTTCACGAAACTTCTGTTAAAAGAGAAGAGGGGGTTGTTATAAAAGATGAACAAAGAAAAACTCAAATTTTTACACTTTATTACCTTGAAATAAAAATAAAACAGTATAAGTGTCCCATTATTTAAAAACCATCTGGTCCAGGCCACCCACTCAAACTTTTTAGGTGGACTGACCTTGCCCTAATTTTAATAATGCATAAAAAAACTTAAAACATCGTACAACTATGTAAAACAGACACATGAATCATCACTGTTTATTTTTAACAGTGGGCAGATTATTCTAATGCAAGTTATTCATCTAATACGACTAGTTTCTTTAATTGGCACTTAAAACGTATTAATAACAACAACAAAAATTTAAAGAAACTTTGAAAGAAAACTAGACATTAATTAAAATTCACATAAATAGCTTTTTCTGAAACGAATAAAAGTGAAAAATGTCAATTTAACGGAAGAATTTGCAGAATTCCACTGAATTTATGTATAACACATTTTTGTCGGAAAAACCGGCAAGCCATGATTGTGATTTATCACTATAATACAATTTCTATTATTCTTATCGACAGAATTAATCGTCCAACAACAAACCTCTACGTTGCCCACGTTTGGATCGTCATGTATAACTTTTATTTTTTATAGTCTCGGCAATATCTTATTAGCAGTTTTACTTTTATGTCTAAGGCCACATACCGATCACGTTCACATGTTACGCATACATATTAGCATTTTATACAATAAACCGAGATTATTTTTGCAGTGTGAAATTATTTGTTAATTTATTCATTACTTCCACATAATAAGCATATTATTAGATATCATAAGAAATTCGCACTGAATATGGTTGGCGCTTGCTAATTTATTAGAATTTATTTAATATATGTAGTTTCTAAAATAGAGAAAACAAATAGAAATGGTTTCTACCAATTAAACGATGTTTTGATTTAAAATAGTGACAATTAGGTATTACTGATTATTTTATCACTAATAAAATTAGGTAGAAAGAATCTGTAGCAAAAAAACTGTATTTGAGAATATGAAAATAATTATTGATATAATATTTGATATGAAAATATCAAATACCTATGTCAAAATAATATGAAAATAATTATTAATTTATTAATATATTTTTGAATATATATGTAAAATAATATGTATATTGCGACTACTACAAATAATTTTTTAGGTCCCTTTCTTTTTTTACCGCGTATTTAAGCGTAAAGTAAGCGTAAGTATTTACAGCGTTTCTTCGACTTCTTTCGAAAGGAATTGTGAAAACTGTATTAGTCATACTGGTATTTTTCACACAAAATGTCTGCTTTTCCGGTCATACGGAAAGTCCACATCAGTTTCCTTAGATTTTCCAGATATTCAATCGTTATTATTGAAACACATATTCATTCATCTACTAATATCTATGAAATAAGTACTTGTATGCATAAAGATAAACTTACTTATATCTACAAAGAAAAGGAAATGGCATAATAATTAACAGAACGTTTTAAATAATGTATAGTGTAATCAGTAGTGTAAATAATGTAATGTGTAGTGTAATCTTAAAAATGTCAGTTATACTGTGACTGCCGTTTTGTTCCAAGCACGGAGAATTAAAAGTATGCAGAATTGATACCTTTGCCGTAGAAACAGTTTCAGTTTTAATCATTTCCTGATTGTGCCAATAGGAATGGCGAAACGCGCGGACGAAATGTGTTTTGTATTAAGCGAAAAACCTTCAAAACACAGGTCTACAAAAAAAAAATGTATGCTACAGGAACTAAACCTATCAAATCCGAAGTATTTTTTGTGCTGAATCCGAATTTTGAACTCCGAAATCTTTCTACCTCGTAGATTCTTAGTAAATCCCGGTTTTTTGTTGTCAAAATACGTTTTTATACAACATATTTTTTTTTAAATATTAATTAGACATCATTTCTTAACCAGACATATCATTTCCGAAGTATTTTTAAGCGCTGAATACGATCCTGTTGTAAAAATTTGTGCTAGAGCCTTCCATTTCTTATAAAATGAGAATTTAGGGTGAAAAACAGCCCAGAAATGGAATAATTTGTGTTTTTCAAGAACGTATGACCAGACATGTCATTTCCGAAGTATTTTTATGTGTTGAATACGATTCCGTTGTCAAAACTTGTGCTAGAAGAATTTGTGTTTTCAAGAACATCTGATCAAACATGTAATTTCCGAAGTATTTTTACGACCATTTCTTCCCTGTAAAATTCCCTATAAATTGATATTACTTCGGAAGTATTTACTGGATCGTAAGGGATTCCGACTTTCTTATCTACATACGTATGTTGTACTTTCTGATCAAGGTCCGAAGTAGCTAGTTCCAGGAAACCTGCAATGGCAAGTAGATTGGCAAAGCAAGCTCACATCAACAATAAATAATTTTCAGAAGCAATCGAGCCTGAATAACTTTTAAGCAATTGCACTACTGCTACGTCAGGTCCGATCACGAAAAGAACGAAAGTAACAACAATAAACATACAAAACTGATGGGTATGGAACCTTGGGTAAAAAAAAATTTTAAATATATAAAATTATAATAAATGTAACAAAAAAACAAATTATATCACATTTCAGTTGTCTGTAATTAGATTCCAAGTGTACATAATTTATTGTTCAGATAAATATTAACCAGGATAATTTTAACAGTATTGTAGTAGACCATTTCAACCTTTCAAAATAATTTTTATTTACGTTCTTGAAAAACACACATTCTTCCATTTTAGGTCTGTTGTTCTCCCTAAATTCTCATTTTATGGAAAATGGAAGGGCTTAGCAAAACTTTTGACAACGGGATCATTTTCAGCGTTTAAAAATACTTCGGAAATGACATGTTTGGTTAAGAAAGGATAAATCTGATTAACATTTAAAAAAAATATTTCGCATAAAAACGTATTTTCAAAACAAAAAACCGGGATTTACTGAGAATCTATGTGGCAGAAAGTTTTTAGGGTTAAAAATTATGTTTCAGCACAAAAAAAAATATTTCGGATTTGATAGGTTTAGTTCGTGGAGCAGAATTTTTTTTGTAATCTGTGTAATTGTAAAGTCATTATTTTTCATGTTGAAGAACAAAAGTCTATTATGTAATGGGAATATTAATACCGATCGATGCAGAATTTAATTCTATATCAAGATATAAATAATATGTATATGGGCCATTCTATTAAAAAAAATTGAGTTTGGATGGTTAGAAGTTGCATTAAATAGTAGTTCTGTTTTGCACCCTGTACATAATTGAGAAATAATAAAACCATTCTTGCAAAACTTTAGAGTCCTACTAACCACAAAAGCAATTCCGATACTTTATTTTCTAAAATGACCGCTACATATAGTTTCAAATGTTATGTCAATTTTAAAAAACTCGAATTAACTGAAAAACGGTTAAAGATAGGTACAGGGAAACCTACCTAAAATAACGTTTAGAATCGAAATATGCAATTTAAAATAAAAAAAGTTGACGCTGACTTCCGATGTAACCGGAATCTTGAAAATATTTTCAAGTTCGTCATAGCATTAAACAAAATTAAAATTTTCTAAGCCCTAATATATCTATATTATAATGAATGGATTCAGTCAAGCACCCTGTATATGATTGCTGTTATACATAAGTAATTTCACGAAATCATTGAATTAATTATTTAACATTTAAGAATTTAAAAAAAACAGGTTTAAAGTAAATTTTTAACATCAACCTAGTAGAATCTGAAGTATTCAAACGGTAGAAGGAATAACACATTACAATGTACTACGGAAATAATTATCCTAATAAATATGCATATAATTATTGTATAAATATTGTTATAAAAACGTTTATTTCAAGATCCGCCTTATGATCCTGACGCAAAATGGAAATACTAATAGATATGTGTGTGATTCAACAAACATTACTGATGGCTATAATCATAAATTAGTAAAGTAGATACATCTACGAATCTTGTTTCTCTATTAATAGATCTACGAATATGAATGTGCGTATAAAACAGGATTGGTTTTAATAGATGTAATAGTATCTCGCAAAAACTAAAATTAGAACCTACACTCCGTTTTGTAATAAATTAAAATATTATGGCCATTAAAAAACCATATATTTTTTTGTTATGTCGAGTCATTTTTTTAAAATTTGACCATGATTATATTTACTACGTCGTAGTATTGAACCCCAATGACACAACCAGTATTTTCTGTTATTCGGACATGAAGAAACACTATTTTGTAAATACATACAGTCAGGATGTAAAGATTTGCATACATTCGATATTTAGATACTGTAATAACGCTTTTATCTAAATTATACAACAGATAGAGTGCACATATGTATGTATGTTTCAAAATCCGACAGGTTCAGATATAGGCTAAAAAAAAGGTTCTACGAGATTAAGGGCCCTTGAAAAATATATTTTTTATCCACGTCTCATGCTACGACCTAAATTCAACTAATTTTTGGTAAATGAGAAAATAGTGGTCAAAGATACGATTTTCGTGACATCGAAAAGAAAATAATTTTTCGTAGTAAGAGAAATTTTGAAGTAAACCAGTTTCAAGATTATTGATCATTATCAAGAATTTTATCAATGTGAAAAATCAGAAACACTTATTTTTTTGTTTAAAAATATCTGTATTGACCAATAAATCAATTGAGTTATTTATAATACGGTTTTACACCGTTTTATTTACAAACAACGTAATTTGCCTAATTATGTATTTGTTTTAATTATCGCTCAACGTGGTTAGTTACCTTCCTTCCTTACTTTATAACAAATGTTTCTTTCGTTTGAATCAACGACATAAAAATATTATGCATTTTATTGTTTGTGCATTTGTAAAATATTGTGCATTTGTCTTAAAAATAGACTGTATTACTACACATGCATTTTTAGAATTAAAATTCCATAATTTAATATTTTTATATATTCTAATAATTGTTACCGTTCGTCCATAATAATACTGTAGGTAACTCTTGTCATTTTTGGCTGGCAAATTCTGGTTGGCTGTCACATGATAATAACTCATATACATACCGGGTGACCACGAGATTACTACCCAGGCTCTAACTGAGGCACGAAAAAAGATATCGATTTAAAAATTTGGGAATGTATATCATTGAATGGGATGCATAATTTAGTTATACAAACGACTGATCATCACTTCCTGTTTGACCAGAAATGCCCTAAACTTTGTTATTTTATATGGAATACCCTGTATATTATATATATTTTTAATTCTACTGAAAAAACTAAGACTAATACATGTATCATGTCCTATACCTATCTTTGACAGTTTCCGAGAAAATCGCGTTTAAAGATGTCAAATGTGTAATTTATAAAAATTCTTTTGAAAGAAAACAAGTGAAGATAGGGACACACTCATATGATATCTTTAACTTATTTTAGAAGCACTAAAGCCTGATATCATTAAAATTTCGCACTTCCGGCTCAACCGGAAATACCGGAAGTCATCTTTAGTAGTAATTTACTGCAATAATTTTAATAGAATTCCCTATAACTAATTGGAAATTCGAATTCTACAAACAATTTTGAATCCATTCTTATGTACACTTCCCTATACCCAAAGTTCATAGTTTTTGAGATAATAAATGTTTAATGTCAGAATGTCATAGGTATGAACGATGCATAAATGGAAAACTGTAGAATCAGTCAATGTATCTATCAGGGGTGCCTAGGAATTTTAATATAGGAAGGCGCTATCACAGGCTTTTGTTTTTAAACGTCATTTTCTTCATTGTTGCTTAATTTGACAATTAATTCTGGTTCCAAGTATTCCCATCCACACATTAACACCAAATCTCTCCTGGACAGCTCCATGTCTAAATGAGTGAGGATTTTCTCTTGACCAATATCTCGAATTATTTCTATTGAACATACCCAAATTCGTGAAGCGTGATTCGTCAGAGAAAAGTATAAATCGGCTTAAATTTGGGCGTTGCTGCACCATAAACCAATTACAAAACTCCAGCCTCCGTTGGTGATCGGCTTCATAAAGATGGTGGTGTACCTGGTACTTAAATGGCTTAAATTTGTACTTTCTTAAAATCTCACTGACGCTTTCCCGTCCAATTCCAATATTGGCAGCAATTTGCCTAACTGAAGTAGTCGGATCTACCTCAATACATGCCAGAATATTAATCTCTGCCTCTTCACTAACAATAAACTCGTTAGGTTCTTCTTCAATTATTTCGGTTTTTAAGTGACATTCAAGCTAAGGGAAATATTTATCATGTGGTTGTGCACGATCTGGATATCGTTGCCCGTATAAAGCTTTTGCTTCCCTGTGATTTTTTTCTCGCTTCTCCATACACTAGGAGCATGTCCATTTGATGTTCGCGAGTAAAAAGTGGCATTTTAAATAAAAGAGAAGTAATAACACTACCACCAAACGTAAACAGTAAGAACTAATTGTCAAATTAAGCAACAATGAAGAAAATGGCGTTTAAAAACAAAAGCCTGTGATAGCGCCTATCTATATTAAAATTCCTAGGCACCTCTGATAGATTGACTGATAATATCGTTTTCCATTTATGCATCGTTCATACGTATGACATTCTGACATTAAACATTTAATATCTCAAAAACTATGAACTTTGGGTATAGGGAAGTGTACATAAGAATGATTCAAAATTGTTTGTAGAATTCGAATTTCCAATTAGTTATAGGGAATTCTATTAAAATTATTGCAGTAAATTAGTACTAAAAATGACATCTGGTATTTTCCGGTTGAGCCGGAAGTGCGAAATTTTAATGATATCAGGCTTTAGTGCTTCTAAAATAAGTTAAAGATATCATATGAGTGTGTCCCTATCTTCACTTGTTTTCTTTCAAAAGAATTTTATAAATGACACATTTGACATCTTTAAACGCGATTTTCTCGGAAACTGTCAAAGATAGGTATAGGACATGATAAATGTATTAGTCTTAGTTTTTTTCAGTAGAATTAAAAATATGTATAATATACAGGGTATTCCATATAAAATAACAAAGTTTAGGGCATTTCCGGTCAAACACGAAGTGATGATCAGTCGTTTTTATAACTAAATTTTGCATCCCATTCAATGATATACATTCCCAAAATTTTAAATCGATATCTTTTTTCGTGCCTCAGCTAGAGCCTGGGTAGTAATCTCGTGGTCACCCAGTATATAATTCCCACTGCAAGAACTTTCCCAGCAGTCACACGTTTCTGAAATAATATTAAAAGGAAGAACAAAAAAGCAATTTTTGAGACCATATTTGAGAGTTGTTGGGTTAAACCATTAATGGGTTTGATGAAAGAAGCGGTAAAGCCTTTTCAGGCAATAAAATCAATATTATTATAGCATATTGAAGGCGAAGAATGTGCCGATATTCCAGCTGTTGCGAGTCCAATGCCAATCGCCGCTCAGGAAAGCCCATGCAGATATGAATTAAATGTCGGTTACGAATTACGACACTCACGTACTACTTTTAATAATGATTTATAAGACAAAGTTAGACATAAAAAATTGTTTCAGTGTAAACCGTTTAAAATTTCAACAGGCATTATTTGGTCCGTTCTTCGAGAAAAAAAAGTAAATAGCTTTTGTTTATTTAAAAAATGTATATTAGTCTCGAATAATATGTATCTTGGTTAAAAATAGCAAGTCTGAAACCAACAAAACAATACAGTCCAATTATCTTTAACTTGATACACAAACTATAATAGTACATACATAGTTAGTACACACGGTGCCGGTGTTTAGATAAAGTATTTGATAACAAAACGTTTTCTTGGCTTATGATGAAATAAAGGAATTAGGTCAAGAAGCTATTATTTCTACGTATTATTTTTTTTTCTTAATACTTGTTTTTTAATAACTAGGTGTATTGACACTTTATCTGATTTTTGACATTGTATTGATACATAATACACCGTGGCGGTGCTTGAGTTAAGTACTTTGAGCCCGTAAGCAAATATTGAAAAGTACCCCACAATGAAACAAGTTGAAGATTAAATGAGTAGGACCCCTAAGCAGTGCTTATATTTACTCATGCATAGCTCCGCCACTGATAATACGCAACAAATGAACAATAGAATTTGATAACTAATAAAAGGGAAGATACACCTATTTGACTTTAAAACCAAATGACTCAAACTATTAGAAGTCAATAGAGATAAATGTAAGTACTGTTATACTTTACTAGTGATGTTCAAAAAGACGTAAGTCGGAAACTACACGAGATTAGTGTAATGGATGGACATTTTTAATTTTATGTTGTAAAATGAAGAGGGCACACTAGTAATACGTGGCAAAAATGAAAGACAGCTGTCTTAGTTCTTAAAATATTGCGTTATTTTTGGACTTTTTTTCAAAACTAAAAATAAAATGACTAGGAATGAACTGGGTTTAAAAAAATATTTGATGTTAATAACGACACACTAGATTAGTTGCTTTTGGATTTCACAGCCCACTACGCTTTATTTGGACGACGTGTATGGGCGGTAGACTTTTTAATAAAATGTCGTGAAGAAATGTCATGAAGAAAGAAATGTCACCATGCAATACATGGCTGAAAAGATAATTTTAAGGCGAATGAGAAAAGCTAAAAAAAATATGCACGATTCTATTAATATAAGTTGGATCGAGTTCCGGATAAGCTGGAAAAACATTAAAGATTAAAATAATGTCCGTTAGTTGAGGAAAACTCTTATCACCAGTTAATTATTGCATAACTCATATATTTCAAAGTTTTATATTCAATAAAGAAGTTAGAGATTCTGACACTACATGTGTCACCTGGTATTTAAAGTAGAAATGTTTGTGTCGAATTTAACATAATCATTTTCAGAGGATCTATTTTGGCTTAGGAGGTAATCTAGTTTAGAATGCAGAACTCCGTATTTTAAGCACACCATTAATTTCTGAACAAATCAAGTTTTTTTGCAAAAAATAAAAAATAAAAGCACTTTATTTAAGAAAAAAATACATTTCTCAGTTTATCAAACACCCTGTACATTTTATCATCAGTTTAACTTCATTTAAAGCAATGCAGAATAAGATTTAAGTTAATGTAAGAAAAATGAGTAACAAGCAATTTACAAGAGTGAGATACCCCATCCGAAGACACACGTTATATAGATACTGTGTATCTACCGTGTGTGTAAACCCCGTATCGGCCTGTTATGAAAAAGGACAAACAGAAGCGAGACGATAGAAAAGAAGCAACCGCACATGCATCGAAGGTAGTGTGAGGGAATAAGACGGGCCCTCTCACCATCTGCACTAGTCGTTAGAAAGAGAAATGTAGCATTTGTCTTTTTTTCACAACCGGCCGATGTTGGCTTTACACAAACTGCATATTTACCAATTTATACAGTGAGGGCGTAAAGTCGCACATAAATTCGATAAAAATTAAAGGATATTTTTTTTTTTTTGAAAAAACGCTCGAACACGTCAGTTAAATTTTCATTTGTCGAAATTTTGACGTAGTTCATTTGTTTTTATATTGACAGCTGTCAAGGATATGACATAATCGATATTTTTTGAAGCTCTTACTTCACGCAGTATGCTCTTATATTTTGGCGCGATTTTATCAAGCCATTTTAAAATGGCGACCGATCAAAAGTTAAAATTCGATAAAGAATTAAGAAAAGTTTATTTAAACAAGCACTTGGACACGAGAGGTGCTACAGCTATTTGCTCGGCTATTGGACATAACACAGTTTCAACAGTTATCTAGAATTCCAGAAATTGTGAATAAATAATGTGCCACAAAGGGGTGGAAGGGGGGGGGGGGTTTTTTTCCGCGGTTGCTTTTTTTGGGGGGGGGGGGGGGGGGGGGGGGGGGGGGGGGGGGGGGGTGGTTTTGGGGAAAAAAAAAAAAAAAAAAAAAAAAAAAAAAGAGAAGAAAAAAAAAGGGGGGAGGGGGGGGGGGGGGGAAAATTTCCGGGGGGGGGGGGGGGGGGGGGGGGGGGGGGGGAGGGGGGGCGGGGGGGAAAAAAAAAAAAAAAAAAAAAAAAAAAAAAAAAAAAGCGGGGGGGGGGGGGGGGGGGGGGGGGGGGGGGGGGGGCCCCAACCCCCGGGGGGGGGGGGGGGGGGAAAAGGGGGGGAGGGGGGGGGGGTGGGGGGGGGGGGGGGGGGGGGGGGGGGGGGGGGGGGGGAAAGGGGGGGGGGGGGGGGGAAAGGGGAAAGGGGGGAAAAAAAGAAAAAAAAAAAAAAAAAAAAAAAAGAAAAAAAAAGGGGGAAAAGAAGGGGAAAAAGGTTAAATTTGGGGAGAGGTGTTGGGGGGGGAAAAAATTTATTAAAAATTTAAATTTTAAAAAAAAGGAAAAAAAATTAATAAACCAACCGTAATGAAAGCGCATTCTTAAATATTTTATTTAACCTATTTATTAAAAACAGAACTCTAAAAATAAAAATAACACAGTTAAAACTACCTATCCTAATCCGGTCTTTAATAAATGTTCAAACTGTCCCCCTTTAACTTTTTAACAGTAACCAAGCCACGATTCAAATTCTTCAAACATGTTACGTGTCATTTCAGCGAGTATTTTTTTGAATTTCGTGACATTAGTTTTTAAGTCATCTATACTAATAAGCCTATTTATACACATGCTATGTTTTAAATAATCCCAAAAGAAATCCATGGGGGTTACGTCAGGCGATCCAGGAGGAAACTCGACTTGACCCCTTCGCCCAATCCATCGACCCGGAAATACTTTGTTTAAATATTAATTTAAATAATTAATAATGCTTTGTAGTATGGCAAAATGTGAGTTCATTTTTTTAATTTGGAAATAAATGACAAAAGGGGCCTTTTTTCACAAATCCTTATAGGTTTTGTGAGAAATGTGTTGTGTTTTCTCACAAATAGGATTTGTGAGAAAAAGCCTTGTCATTTATTTCCAATTAATTAATAATGCGTTTATTTTATTTATTCCCAATTTCTGCAGTTCTGGATAACTGTTGAGAGCGTGTTATGTCAATAGCCGAGCAATTAGCTGTAGAACCTCTTGTGTCTGAGTGATTTTTTAAATAAACTTTCCTGCGTTTTTTATCGGTCGCCATTTTAAAATGGCTTGATAGAATCGCGCAAAAATTTAGGAGCATCCGGCGTGAAGTAAGAGCTTTGAAATGATGAATCGCAAGCCATTATGTTATCATTTAAAAAACATCGATTATGTCTACCTATCTTTGACAGCTGGCAATATAAAAATAAATGAAGTACGTCAAAATGTCGGCAAATCAAAAATTTAATAGACATGTCTGAGCGTTTTAAAAAAAAATCCCTTAATTTTTATTGAATTTATGAGGGACTTTAAGCCATTACTGCATAATCTTAAATGCTGGATCATGGTCATCATAAAACAACTTTTTTTTTGAAACTGGAATGCCAAAATTTCAATTAAAAAAGAATTTGAAAAGTTGTTGAAATGTGTGACTACTTTTGTGCCAGACAAAAAAATAAATAAATCTCCTTATACTCGTTCTGCGGAAAAATCAAAAAAAGTGCAAAAAGTAGGTAGGCCTCTACACGAGAACCCGTCCTTGAGTGCGTACAATTTCCCCACTTTTCCTAATGGTAGAAAATTGACCGCAGTGAGTGGCGGTCAAGCGACTGTGTCAGTCAACTCGGTCGCAAAACGTAGGCGTAAACAACGCGAAAACGCAAGAGAGAAAAAACACTTACCCAATTAGCGAGTACAGGTGCGAATCGAGGCGACACAAGCGCGAATTCGACGGAACGAAAGGGGAACGCGTCCGCATCCGCGCACCGATCCGACTCAATAGGAGGCGGTGGCGGTTTCGCGCCACCAGGCCATCCCGCCGAAACCGGTAATTAGCTTCTCGATTAATGAAATTAATTGGCCTGACATCACGACTTCGCCCCGATGATGAGCAAACACTCCGCGTCGCCGTCGAAACCTGAACGCGTACACACGCGGACCTCCCGAGGACAAGCGGCGCTCGCCTCGCGCGGCGGATGCTCTATAGAGCACGACGCGGCAGACGCTGAACTTGAACAAAAATAACAACGGCCGACTAATAGTCCAGGCCATAGATAAAAGAAGAGATAGATGGAACTCTCTAATACAATTACACTCAACATCCACATATCCGAACTCCAAATTTCCGAACTCACGATATTTCCGAACTTTTTCTCACGATATTTCCGAACTTGTACTTCCACATAACCGAACTTGTCGCTAATTGGTTGACGACAAAAAACCGCGAAATTTGAAATGAGAAAAAAAATGTACACAATAATGCGATTGTTATCAAACATTTCGATTGTCACAGAATTCAGCAAAGAGGAAATCGCCCTCCCTCAGCAGCACACCTGAGACAAGAGTTCTTTGTACAAACCAGTGAAAAACACTTATTTCAAATGGCGTATCATAAGTATCGGTGCACTTTTTTGTGTCAATCCGTCCACTCAATTTTCGTCTTTTTTTCGAGGTTTTTTTTTCAAGAATTTCTGTCACTGACGATTTACAAATATTGCACATCTTACATAGTTCAGCATTTTTGACACCATTTTTTTGCGTGATTTATCAGTTCCAGCTTTTGCTAGAAGGTTAGCCTCTTAGCAGGCTCTTTTCTCTGCAAATAAACAGTACAATTATGTTTGTTTTGTATCACGGTTTTCTTAAAAATACATATTTTCTCATTATTTTTCATTTCAGTTTGAAATTATTATAGGTTACGTCAACAAAATGTTCAATAAAACAAACCTTTACTTTGAATTACAGAATAATTACCTGCATCACTCTCTCCTTTGCACCTTACATTTTTTTTGTTAAAAAAAAATGGTCAAACCCAGAAGGTAGATCCCTCTACCCACATCCTATTTTGATGCGCTGAAACCGATTATGACATTAAAAATTGATTTTAACTATTGAATTTTCTCCTAGCACCCCCCCTTACAGGTTAAAATTGGTTTTTATAAAAATTTAAAATTTATGTGTTTTCTTACGTATTTTGGCGGTCTAAAACCAAATATGACAATAAAAAATGATTTTAGTTGCACCATTTTCCATTAACACCCCTTTACGACCCTCCTGATGGGTTAAAATTGAAGTTTTTATAAAAATTTCAAATTGATGTGTATTTTGGCGTTCTAAAACCAAATACGACAATAAAAAATTATTTTATTTGTACCATTTTCCATTAGCACCCCTTTACCTGAGGGGTTAGAATTGAAGTTTTTATAAAAATTAAAAATTTTTGTGGATTCTTATGTATTTTAGCGTTCTAAAACCGAATATTACATTAAAAATTATTTTAGTTGTACCATTTTCTCCTAGAACCCCCCTTAAGATCCCGTCTGTAGGGGTTCTAAATGGAGCTTTTTTATAAAAATTTAAAACTTATACGTGTTATGAGGTATTTTGGTCTACTAAACCAGGAAATGTCAATAGAAAATAATTTCAACTACCAAATTTCCCTGTAGCACCACCTTGCGACCGCCGTAAGGAAAAATGCGCTTTTAATAAAAATTTAAAATGTACATATCCTTTAATGAGGGGTAAAGGGGGGTAATGGGGCGGTCCAGGGGTGATTGAGTGGTTGAAATTATTTTTTATTGTCTTGATCAGTTTTGGTGCACCAGAATACCTAGCAATAAACATCAATTTGAAATTTTTATAAAAACTTCAATTTCAACCCGTAAGGGGATGCTAGCGGAAAATTCAATAGTTAAAATATTTAATGTCATAATCGGTTTAAGCGCATCAAAATACATAAGGGTAGAGTGATCTACCTTCTGGGTTTGACCAATTTTTTTTTGTGGGGCTGTGTAATTAAAGTATAAACCATATTTTTTAAGCGCATATTTATTGCCTCTGTATACACACGTCACTGTCGATGCGTAGAATGTTATCCCGAACGATGTCTTCGCGTGAACCCGAGACACCGTAATACACTTTCTCCGTAAGATGGCGAGCTATTCCGATCGTATTCTACCTGCCGGCGGTGTAACCGGGTCGACTGCCGCATTGAAAACAATTTTTTGTCGCGAGTTAGTCACTCGTGAATTCGTGTACTGTATTTACATGTGAATTTCTGCAATAATGGTTCGTTTCGTGCAAATTCTGCAGTCGTTATCATTTGTGAATATACTTACAAAGATGATTGAAAATCACAAGGATTTTACAACAGACGGATCACATATTTTATGTATTCCTTGCAATCGTCGATATACATTTCGGGATCGCCGAGAGTGTAAAAGACATTTAGATTCGAATATCTATCTACAATATATTACTGGCATTACCTATTAGAAAAGAGGAATTTTGGTTTGATTTCTGCATAATGTTTTGCGCTGTAGTCTTGCGTGGAACGTGGTCGACAATATGTACGTATCCGATTTTCCATTGCCTAGTAGCCATACATTGCTTAAAACAAATTTACAGAAGACATATCAACGTGTCATGGGAAATATCAAAGTGGATGAAACAACACATTTTTGCAATGTAAATGGAAAACTTATTTATTTTGAAATTTTAGTATTGTTCTTACTTCGCATCAATCAATCATACATTTTCAATGAAGTTTAAGTCCGAGTTTCTAGCTGGTCAAAGCAAATATATTTACTCAGTTTGTCACTCCTTGTGACGTATGAACTGGAGAATTATTCTGTATGAAATTGTGGAGCAAAATTTGCCTTTTAGCAAAGAACTAACGGCAACTCTACAAAATATTTCTGTATTTTTCTGAAGTCTTCCATCGACATAACTTTACGAAAGATAAATGTTCTTTATTTCATTTAATTCCCAAACCATTAATTCATTGAATGCAAATATTACACACGTATGTATGTGTGTAATTACCGCACACATTCACCTATAAAAAAATACACGTCTAAAACGCAAATATCCACACTCAATACGTTTTATGTCTATCTCTATGATATTTGTTTATCTATAAAAAAGAATATATTTAACCGGTGAGCCATCGGCAGTTCTGCGTACACGCAAGGTCGTCTCTCAAGGTCTTTTCTTCATTCTCAAGTGGCAAAAATAATGGAATAATTGTCTATAATACGCGTAATAATTATAATTACAAATACTGGAAGTAAGGTGAGCAAAATCCATTATAAAACAATGGACAAAAAAGTTAGATGAAGAGTAGGTGCTATTATACTTCACACACAGCAATATTGACGTGAGACTGGTATGTGTAGTAATAAGATTAAGAGATAAAATATTTTGGAGGGCACATAGTACATAAATTAAAATTACGTAGGTATAAACAGGAGAATTTTACTATCTACTAATTATTTGCGTGAGTAATTTCCAAATTTTGATGGTACGAAACGAGTTACCACTAATAATTCTTATGATGTAATATCATATCATTCATTACTCACCAATGCGAATAAAGGTAGGTAACGTGTTTGTGTGTATATAAAAAAAATGTACAGGTTCCATCTTCAAACTCTTAACTCGTTTGGAATTGACAGATATTGTTTGGTGGTGGATTCCAGATGGAAATAAATTGCATACCTGTTTTCTTTCAAAATGACGAAATCAGAAGTAAATGTCCACACGATACCTTCATAGTTTAAGTAGCATGTTGGAAATATTGCTTAATTTTAAGTGACTGCAGTCTCAACGATAAACTAAGTTCTAGTGAGTCAACTAAACCGAAAGCAACTATACCTACCCATAATTAACCAAGGGAACTTGTACAGATTCACAAGCGATAGTCAGAATTTTGCAGTAGCCAGGCGACAATTATACGTTCGTATGAGTAAAACCCTAATAATAATAGGTGAAATATACACAACTGTTTTCCTACAGTCATCGCTTCGATTGGTTGCATAGACATACGTTACAATGATTACTCTAATAATGTTGTTTACGAAAGTCTGTCAGTCTGAGATTCTTTGCAAAAACAGCCAGAAAGACAATTTTCCGCACGTTTAGGTTAGGATTTCTCAGAATTTTGATACGGCACAGGAATTCTGATTCGATGTCGAAAATTGCATAACAAATGGCATGGCTATCAACTCGTTTGATTCTGCCTTTACCTCATATTTCGCAGGTCCTATATTTGAACAATTTGCAAGCCACAAATCTGAATAACAAAGATTATAAATGGATTTTCGATTTATTATTAATAACGGACTGATTCCCCTGTTAAATATTTTGTGAAAATTCATGTTAATTAAAACAAATTTTCACATTCATTTTGTCAACATGACGATCGTTTCCAAACACAGTGGCTTCAAAGTACAAAGTAAAACTCTGCCTATATGCCTACTATCCGGGACAGTTGGCCTAACCCGAGCAGATAAATTAGAAGAAAAAAAAATAACATTATTCTGTACGAACTAAAAACTAATATGTATCTAAAATAATTTTAACATAAAATATCTAGTGAGAATAAACTCCCTGTTCACTGTTATACGCTATCAGAAATCATATATTCGGATTTCGACCTTATTAGGTCTCATCGGTCTGATATATTTGACGACGTACAACAATGAACAAGAGCATCAGTTTATTTTCTCACCATCGAGAATTAATTTTTAATTAACATATAATTTAATGAATTAATTATCTGTCTACTATAGGGATGTGCGATACTATGCGATGTTTTAGAGTATCGATACTTTTATCTGCGATACCCGATATTTTGTATCGATATTTGTATACGATACTTTACGAGTATCGATACTGTTGGCCGTATATCGTATCGTTACCATACGATTTAGGGTAATTTTGCACGTAGCGCCACATATGACTAAGTAACGTCACATAAAAAAAATAATTTAAGAATGACCCTTGTGTTCTGTAATTTTGTATGCCTTATGTTTCTCATTTGTTTCCTGTTGTCACCACCGGGCTTATTTTGTCCAATTTGTCAATAATCTGATCCTTTTGCATATTGGAACACGGCTAATTCTTCACCTCTATTAAAAAAACTACCACAAAAATATTTATCTGTTGTTAGGACCTCAGTTTCCGCAGAGGCTTTTTTTAAAGCTAGTAATATCATCACTCCTAATCGCAGTAGACTTGGGATTCTGTTTTTAATATGTCTAACTTAATTCATAAAATACCAAATGTGTTTATTATTTATTTTTGTATGTTGTGATTGTTGTGAGGACAAAAGTGTTTTATTTATTTTTATGAAACAATTTTTTGTTTTCTAATTTTACTGAGTAGAATTATTCATAGCCCTTCCCTTCCCTAATAATGATATATCAAGGCATGATGGGTAGGTATTTTTGTTTCCCCGAGAGTTACTCGTAGATTCTGTTCTTAGCAACTTATGTAATTTGAAATACCCAGTGAAAAGAAAGTAGCAGTTGAAATTGTTTTCAAACAATAACATGTGCACTTGCGACTTTTATTCGGAGAGTACCTACGCATTCAAATTCAGCTCGACAAATTCCTAATATTCTCTTTTGGCTGGAAATACCCTGTATGCCCCATATCGAAAAAGTATCGATATATCGAGTATCGATATTTTTTTACACGATATTTCAACGTATCGATACTCTTCTATGCGATCCGTATCGATACTTAGTATCGATATTTTTTGGAGTATCGCACATCCCTAGTCTTCTATGTCACCGCTGTATTCTCCTGGCGAGAAAATAAAAATAAGCCGAAGCTCTTGGTTATTTGTTGTACGTCGCACAGTGGGCTAGAATCCAGAATTCCTGGACAAAATTCTCAAAGTACATGTTTTACCTGAAATGTCGTCCTCATGGGTTTTTGGGGTCGCTAATTACGAATATTAACTTAAAAATCCAGTATTCAAAATGGCTGATCCAAAATGGCGGACTTTGTTCTGTTTCTAGCTCAGTCATTTTTCTAGATGTTTTTTGAGTCGCTTTATAACAAATCGTATCATAAAAAATTGACGTTTTTAAATTCAAAATGGCGGAAATTTTCAAGTTGAAATCCATTTTTTCTAACTCTAATTTTTTTGTAGGGGTTATTTAGGACATTGGTTACGAAATATAATTGAAAATTTTGTGGTTTAAGGAAACTGATTGTGGATAGTTTCGTATATCTTACAAATGCTGGAAAACAAAAACTGGAAACTGTGCACTTCAAACTGTTGAATTTCCTAAACTTTTAAGTTATAAAATAACACATATGATACTTTTTAAATCTTCTTTCTTCCTGCAATAATTTTCATAGTGGTTTATTGTGTACCTAATCGAAAAAGTTATCTATATACTTCCAAATTCAAATAAAAGACGAAAAGTAAATATAAAAAATCGTTTATTCTAAAATACATTAGGATAAACTTATGACGATCATTGTTTTATTGCAACGAATGAGTACACAAACCACGTTGGCAGCTGCATTACAAATTGGAATTATACATAATTATCGCCATCACTATCATTATCATTGTCAACATCGCTTTCATCTGTTGAATTATCAAGCATGTCATTCTCGTCAAAATCGCGCGATGACTAAGCTTGAACGCAGCGCGCAGGCTAACGTGCATGAGTATATTCAATATTCAATTGCAAAATAAGGGGGAAGAAAGTGGACGTACCGATTACGCTATTTTGTTCCTTATACATTTCTACACATACATAAAGCAATTTCAAGCTGTGACAGATCTCGCCAGATCACAACTAAATCGATGTATGTATTAATTATCGTAGAGAAGAATGAAAATACATAACAGTCACAAACGAAGGTTTTGTACGTAAATTTCGTTTCTCGTAAAACTGGCTTCAATACATATGCAACTTTTGTACATACCTACAGGATCACCCTCCATGTTGTTGAAGGATTTTGTAGCACTTATTCACTGAGATACAGCTATTTATACCGAGCGGACGAATGTGAATAAACGTCCGAGCCGTACGCGTGTCTCGACAAGTGTACCTTTGTGGTCACCTACCGTACAGGTTTCGACCGAACTACCTGTTTTTTTCAGAATCCAGTATTCTAACACCATCTATACAACATAAAGTGGTACTTTTCCTCGAACGGTAACATTCGATTTTTGGGGTTTTGTCCAGTTTTTTCGAATTTTTAGCCCACTGTGCGTCGTCAGCTATATACTGATGAGATCCAATAAGATCAAAACCGAATATAATATATGATTTCTAATGGTGTACAACAGTGAACGGGAATTTATTCGCATTATACTTGAGCTCAACGGACCTATCGTTAGTGGTACACTGCTAGGAACGACATCTAGTGGTAACGGTGTCTGCTGAACAATTATAATTTTTACAACATTGAAAAACAATTATTTATAATTTGATAAACTCGCCTTTATCAAATAAAAGATAATTCTATTAGTAGTTTTCCGACACTATGGAATATTCGTGACCGTCCTATTTCCCATTTTTTAATGTTTTGATCACCGAGTAAACATTTCGTAACACCATTAAAGTGTCCCAAGATTGAGAATTTAACCATATTGTTTTTGCGAATTATGCTAACAATGTTTTGAAACAATGAAACTAGTTGCCTGTAATATAATTAGAATTAGACTTAAAAGTGATCGTTAGCAAGGTGAAAAATATCAGTCTTGAGATAAATTAGTTAGCAGTGGGTGTTATAAACCACAAGGAAGGTTATCATCAAGGTTTGCTGACCAAGCGGCTAGGGACGAGTAAAACAGCAACACGTACTTGATGTCAAAAAAAATGTTTGATTCAAATTTTAGCTTCTGTTTGCTAATACATACATACATATGCACATATTGTGTACAGTGCAGCAACATTAACTCTGCCCTTGGCCGAAGTAAACAAAGCCTGAAATCTCTGATCTCTGGGGTATGGTCGTACTATGTTCGTTGAGCGCAATTCGCGGGCAAAGATATTGTGGTTGTACTGTATACACTTTGCGTTTATTACTTCTGCCTCTCGAAGTACAATAATCATAGTAAAGAATTGTAATAAATATTGAACGTAAATGTTTTGTGAGAATTTGGAATCGGATAGTGTAAAACTATATCGTTTGTCCGGAAGAATAGTGGCACATCTCGAAATCTATAATTTGTCAAAAAACGCAATTGAAAGTTATTACAATCATACACTGAACAGTATACTGAAACTTTTTTTCTTTAGTTTTATTATATATCTGTGTTTTTATAGGAAAATGAAATTCAAAACAACTGACAATTTTACAAGCAACGAGAATTAAGCCATCGTTTTTTAAAAATTAGATTGTTTTTGCCAACACAGTTGTGACACTTTTCTAGAATACAGAGAATATTATTTAGGTTTAGTTTATCGTGGAAAAAACGCACAATTCTAAATATGTCACTATTTTGGAATATCAAGGCGTTAATATTAAGACACTACATAATAAATGTCATTATTTCCGATGGTTAATAAGAAAATCAAAAGCACAACCCAAAATGTGTCACTTTATCAGAGTAAACACAGAACTCTACCTTTCGAAGAAACCACACAACTGAGAAGCCACGCTGTACCTATTTGAGACCACATCAGTTTTGCTCAGCGGAAAACTGACACTACTGCCATATATTGATTATTTATTTGAAATTCCACTGTGACACTTTTCAACGTAAAAGTCTATCTCTAACAAGTAATAACTTAATTTTGTTAATTTTTGAGATGTGTCAGTATTCTTCCGGACAAGCGATATTTATTATGTACATACATACATACAGTATGTCCCCGGATCGAGTTTAAAAGAGGAAAAAATTTTGTGTTTTTGATTTTTCAGAAAAAGTCACTAGATGATTTGCCCTGCTTGATTTCAAACCCCCAACACGCAAATTACTTTTTATATAACTCAAACGGTTCTCGAGATAATACCATTTTTCTTCATAATTTGGACTTATAATTCTTTAAAAATAATTTTTTATAAATCTTTAAAAAAATTCTAGTAGGCGGATTTCATTGCAATATATCACTGACAACTGCTGACAACTAATAAGTCAGTATAACTTCAAATCGAATCTTCATTTTGCTACTATTTATATGCTATAATGTTGACTCTAGAACAAAGAATTTATTTGATTCAATGCTACGGAACTGGGGAAGAGTGCTATCGTGTTAATAAATTTAATGAAAAATACCCGGAAGTTAGTTAGGAGCGAAGAAGTTGGTGACCAAGTTCTTAGAAACAAGCTCTGTTTCAGACATTAAAAAATCAAAAAAATTGTTGAATGAAGATGATGCTGCTTCAGTTCTTGCCCTCCATTCCGTGAGAGAAGCTCCAAGATTATCACTTAGAAGAAGGGCAATTGAAACTGAAATAAGTAAATCGCATTTACAGAGAATTTTCAATTTTCAGAACCGGATTTTACCATTTAAACCAAAATTCAGGCACGCCTTAGGGGAAGGTGATGAAGCCAAACGTTTGGATTTTTGTGTGGAGATGGGCAACAGAGTTTTAAATGACGTAGGATTTCATAAGCGAATTTTGTTCTCCGATGAATCTACTTTTTCAACAAACGGCGTCGTTTCCTCTCAGAATTGCCGGTATTGGAGTGAAACAAATCCCCACTTTACTATTTCTTTCAAAACATTTCAAAAAAGTTAATGTGTGGTGTACGGTTTCATATACAAATGGCATTATTGGTCCATATTTATTCAAAGAAAATTTAAATCGTAATACATATTTGGAAATGCTACAAAAAATTTTAACAGATAAACTTGATGAACTACCTTTAAGTTATCGAACGAGAATGTTTTTCCAACAAGATGGGTGCCCTGCTCATCATGCCGTTACTGTCCGTAATTGGCTCAATTCCGAATTTAATGAACACTGGATAGGAAGGGATGGTCCCATTTTATAGCCGCCGAGAAGCCCGGATCTGGCAATATTGGACTTCTATCTATGGGGACGTATAAAGCAAATTGTTTATCGTGAACCACTAGAAAACGATGAAGAGCAATTAAAAACAAGGATTCAAAATGCAATCAAGTCCTTGTCAATTTAGGAAATTAGAAATAGTTTTAACGAATTTAGAGCTCGAATTGAAATTTGTGCAGAAAAAGGAGGAGCATTACTTGAATAAAAAAAATTCTGGTTTAGATTTGATTTCATTTTATAATCAGTTGTTTAATTCAATGATTAAAACATGAGATTAACTAATTCGATTAATTTTAGCTAACTAGTTAATTGAGTTTCTATAGCATATAGTATCCTAGACAACGAAATTATTTGGTTAAATCCACCAACTAGAATTACTTATAAAATTTTGTGAAAGTCCAAATTATGAAGAAAAATGGTATTATCTCGAGAACCGTTCGAGTTATATAAAAAGTAATTTGCGTTTTGGGGGTTTGAAATCAAGCAGGGCAAAT
Organism: Aromia moschata; assembly: GCA_029963805.1. NCBI lineage: Eukaryota > Metazoa > Arthropoda > Insecta > Coleoptera > Cerambycidae > Aromia > Aromia moschata. The sequence goes on along the minus strand of JAPWTK010001055.1, from coordinate 4,876 downwards.
CATCAAGAATGACTTTTTCTGAGAAATCAAAAACACAAAATGTTTTCCTCTTTTAAACTCGATCCGGGGACATAGGGTATATAGAATAGATATATTTGGAATGAAACATCCCATGTCACCACTCAAAACATTAGTACAATTAGTAAACATTAGTACATTTATTCTAACCCTTTTAAATGTCATTATTGCTGCACACGGTGGACAAAATATTAAATTGTACTTTTAAATTTTGTTTTTAGTAATAAATATGGAGGGTACGAATAAATTTGTAATCCAATTTTTGTACTTCTTTCATTAAAATATTTTTTATTTTTCTAATCTTTGTTATTTCATTGCTTAAGACTTAACACATTTTACCCTTAAATAATCTTAGGTCTTCTGCTTTTCTATCATTTTTTCACGTTAATTTTAATCTATGGAAGGGTAAGAATAACAGACCACGCTTTTAAAATATTAACTTCACGGTTATCTGTGACGTTTTCAGCAATAATAATCCGCAGCATCCTGCACTATTTTTAGAAGTAATAATTGATACTGTATTAAAGATTCATAGGAGATGAATCATTATATCTGCCATTATTTATGGTTACCGTACGTCCATCGACAATAACACGACACGCAACTTGAAAGGGAAATTAAATCTGCGACCACAAAAGCGTGTAGCGAAGATGATAAGCCAGCTGTAACGCAAGATGAGATGAATGGACAGCGAACGCTGTCAGAAACAACAAACGGATATGATGCTTGTCCGACAGAGGCCAAAGAGAGAACGGATAAATCTAGATACACTGGGGTTGTTTTCAAAGGCTTATTTATTTTTAACTGTTATCAATGGGGTCAAGGGCACTAGGCTTTGCGTCGTTACCCCTTCGTGTTAACGTATCTTTTTTAGCGGATATTAATCTTTTAGTAATAAGCTTTTTTTACATACGACAGCGACACGTCGAGGAGCAACATTTTCTAAATGTGTCAGTTTACACTCGGATATGAGACGGCCTTAATTAATGAATTAATAAATCAAAAAACTACATAAAACGTGTGTTCAGAACTTCTTCCAGTTAGGGCGTATCATTATATTCACCAATATAATTGACTTAAGTATGTATACCTATTAGGGTGGGCCAAAAACCATCACTCTTGTAAAACGTAACAACTCGTTTCATTTGTTTAATAAGCCATAGAAGTGAAAAAAATAGTTACAGTCCACAAACGCGTTCAACATAATCATATATGTTAATGATATATTGTTAATTTCCGGACCTAAAAATCCCATAAATCAAAACTAACAAAGAAGAAGGTCGCCAAAATCCCCACATATATAGTAAATAAAATCAAACATAGTGGCCCAAAAAATGAAATATTTTTTTCGTGTCTCGTGTGAAAATAAAAATTTATCATACGCCCCCTTAAAAAAATCAGCTCAAAAAATTTTTTTTGGAGGTCGCTCAAGATTTTTAAATCGTCAAAAATTGGGTTTTTTTATTATTTTTTCCTTGTTATTATTTTTTAGGTTGAAAAAAATGTCGATTCTGAATATTTGAAATCAATATTTTAATTTCTTAAGGTCACTCATAATTTTTTTGCTTTTCAAAGTAGTGTACCTAAAATGTTTTCGAGCAATCTAAATATAAATATTAACGACCTAATTATTTTTTTTATCGAATTTGACGTACAAAAGAACAGCAATAAAACACGAGACACTTAAAAAAAATTATAAAAATGAAATAAATTAAAAAATTATAAATATTTGGTACTTACAATGTGGTAGGTAGTAAATTTTGTCTCGAGAAATTTTTTAAGTGTCTCGTGTTTTAGTTCTTTTGTACGTCATATTCAATAAAATTTGATAACAAGTCGTTAATATTTATATCTAGATTGATTTAAACATTTTAGGTACACTACTTTGAAAAGTAAAAAAATTATGAGTGACCTTTAGAAATTAAAATATTGATTTCCAAATTTTCAGAATCGACATTTTTCTCAACCTAAAAAATGATGAAACATGATGAGGAAACATGAATACTAAAAAATTCAATTTTTGACGATTTTGTACATTTTTAAAAATCTTGAGCGACCTCTAAAAATTTTTTTGGCCAATTTAAAAATTAAAAGTCCAAAAAAAAATTGTCTAAAACGGACCAATTCTTTTTTTAGATATTTTCATTGGAAATAAGGTGAAATTTCCGCAAAGTTCCTATATGGAAATCTTGATTCGTTGTACTTGACCAGAGTTATGAATTATCGAAAAACTCAAGATTTTTAAAAATTCGCGTTTGTTTCAATATTAAAAAAATCACTCGGGAACGGAGTCCCCAAATGGGTTAAAACAAATTTTGAGATTCGGGCACACATAGACGAACATATTCCCGAAGTTTGGGATATTTTTTTTGGCCATGTCCAGTTGGCATGGACTACACCATATGTATATAGAACTGCCAATGGTTTTAACTTACCGCCTTATATGACACTAATAACTAGAGCTCGGAGGTTAATAATAGATGCGTACTTTACCAGGGGCAGCTCCAGGATACCTCTATTAGTAACGTTACGAAATGTTAAACAGGTCTTACCTTATACATGTAATGGTGATTGTTGTAGCCCAACTAATCAGCAAAGAAACCATAGTCAGAAGACACAGAATTGGCATACACACGGTAATCGACGTTGTAACGTGTCCGTATTGCCACTCGAGTTCCCATAAATTATCAATAACTGTTCCATATGTTTAGGAGTTAAGCTCTGACGCCTGTCACTTAAAATAGCCACCTGCACCCATGTGCCCTAACGAGGCACAATAGGCTCCACTGGTAGAACGACCGAACACTTTTGGATGGTGTTTTCACAAATACTTGGCTCACATTCGCTATAAGGCTGTCAACATTAAGATTCGGTAACTCGGTGGAGCCCATATGCGAAACATGTAACATGAATTAAATTAGCATATGTCCTTGAAGCTATCAAATGCCCTTCCACGGCTTTTGCCTCTTATGTCCTCACACAGTGGTGTTATGTGTAATCGTTTAAGAATTGTTTCTGCAGGCAGACTAACTTCGCAGTACTTTCCACTCACACCGTTCTTAACAAATTGTCTGAACTCGGGGTGATCTAATTTGGATAATGGGATATTACACGCTACCATTAACTTGACTAAATCCAAGTTAAATTGTCTCTGTCTGTCTCGCGCACTCATACCATCACTTACACGAACTTTATGTTTGTCTCTAGCAACATGCGGCCAAACAGCTGTTTTTTCGGGCCACGTCAATACACTGTCACACACGGTAAAACGAAGTTCACTGCCATTAAGGATCAGTTCCGCAAAATTGTTTATCCGACGCTCCACTGTAACATGTGACGAACGCTGTCCCGACATTTTTACAAACTTATTCAACGTCTCGTGCACACGGATGATGCATCGACCAGCGCAGTTGACCTAATACTAACAATAAGCGTATATTATGTTCACGTTCGCGACTCGACCTTTGGCACGCCGCAACTTGGTTAGAGTGGGGCGCACAACACTGCAGACGGGTTTTATCCGGAATTTAATTTCGTTATTTGATTGAACTACGATTGCACTATGTACATACATATATACAGGAGCTGACGATGCACTTTATTAATGTGGCACATATAACAGTATTCCAGTCGCGCTAAGACCGGTCCTGAAACCGAAACAGCTGTTTTTTCGGGCCACGTCAATACACAGTCACACACGGTAAAATGAAGTTCACTACCATTAACCTTTATACGACCGGGATGGCCACTTTAGTGGCCTTGATTTTCTCTTAGTAAAAATTCTATTTTTACCCTCATATTTCGTTCTTTGGAGATTAGAATCATTATTTCTATGTCAAAAATGCATTTTGACAGCTGCCAATCGCACTACCTCAAAATTATCAGCGAATAATCCTTTACGTTTTTAACTTCTTTGATTACTAATTTGATATTGTAAAAGTATTTTGACTGCTGTCATGTTGACCCTGTGTTAGTTTATGAGAGTCACTGACTCTCAGTTAGTTTACGAGTGTGTCTTATGTTATAGATGTCGCTGATCACGATTTTGATGTAGATAATAATTTCATAACTCTCAATTGCTGAAGTCATCGAGAATTCGTAAAAATACTCTAGATTCGTTATCAAAAGATCATTATCGGTTCCAATTTTTTTTATCTTTCCTTTAGCTACACCCAGAGCTGGCGACATGGACGCTGAAAGTTTGTAGCTCCTTTTTTATCCATTTTTTATTTTTTTTTATTTCATTTTGAACCATATTTATTCTAGTCAAATCACAATTATAACGACTTGTTCAGACATTCCGATTTACAATATTGGATCCTCCACTTTGAATTTCGCAAATCTACTAGCATATTGACAATCAGCAACTTCGCAAACCCCAGTATACCCTATTTTAGAATAATTTTCATATTTTGAAAATTTCAGCCCGCCATATTTGATCCGTCAATTTGAATTTCAAAAATCGGATACCAGATTCTTCACCAGCGACCTCAAAACACATAATCTGATAGTTTTCCAACGTTTATAAGCGAAATTAAAAAAAAAAGAAAATATCATCATGCAGTTTCCATGCTCGGCCGGTCTGGCCACTTTAGTGGCCGGTTACAAACCTGAAGACTCCTCACACATTGTATGTTATGAATGTACATGAATATTCGATAAAAAAGACCCTCATTTGTACTGAAAAATGCCGGTCGTCTAAAGGTTAAGGATCAGTTCCGCAAAATTGTTTATCCAACGCTCCAATGTAACATGTGACGAACGCTGTCCCGACATTTTTACAAACTTATTCAACGTCTCGTGCACACGGATGATGCATCGACCAGCGCAGTTGAACTAATACTAACGATAAGCGTAT